>RJWJ010003894.1:0-81448 GCA_004363605.1 Indri indri | reverse complement strand
ATCAGATGTGTATGAAAAACACACAAGGATGTCCAGTTTTCAACAGCTCTTAGTAAGGAAACTACATTTACACATATAGAGCAGTTAAGAAGTCATTGTTTTAAAAAAATAACCTACTAAACTTGGATGCATATTTTTTAATATTAACTATACATTTTTATTGATTCTAAAACATATCCTAATCTTAAATTTGTTTTTATTTTTTTAAGAACACCCAAACCAAAAAATTCAAAATAGATCATTCATTTAAAAGCTATTAATATGCTCTTTAATCAATTGAATCAAGAAAAAAGAGACATATAACTTGCTTGTTTTTCTGACAGCCCCTGTACAAACAACAACAAAATCTTTTGACACTCACATAATGTGACATAGAAGACTTTTTCCTTAAAGATGACAGCCTGTTCCTAATGTGTCAGTGTGCATACATGGGAGTTTGTCTCTCTTAGCCAGAAACTAGCATAACATGCAACTACCTTGGTGATTTTTTTTACAGACAGTTATTTGAAATTGTTTCAGATGCTAAAAGCTCATTGAGAATTTTAATATACTTCCTAAGGCAGAGGATTAAACTCCCTAGACTATTCATTCTTGACATGAAAAATGTTGCCTTCAATCAAGAGCTGACCTATCTCTCCTTATTCTTTTCTTTTATTCATTTCCTTCTACCATTTTATAAAAAACTTTTTCCTGAAGTTATTTAATTGTAACAGAGATGTCAGCTCTAAAGATTAAAAGCAGTTAATGTCCACGCAACAGTAGAACAAATGGAAAGTTCATTATGTTTCAGTTGATTATGCTTTTAAGACAAACTATTAATTTATAAAAGGTTATTTTCTTTTCATTATACTCACAGGTAACAGTGATATTACCACTAATAATGATAACTGATATTCCTTGAGTTTTTGCTAAGTCAGGCAAGGTTCTTAGTGCCTCACATGAATTAGCTTATTGAATCCTCAGAATTACTAACACAACCATCCACATTTTACACTTGAAGAAACTGAGGGATATTTGATTTCCACATATTTTTGGTTTTATACCTAGGTAGAGGCTTCTGAACGTCCATCCAGGAGAAGCAGGATGAACCGCAGGGAGATGGGCGGCCTGACAGCCCACCTACCTGCCCAGGGTCGCACGGATTCCACGCCCGGGGGGCGAGGTTAGAGCTCTACCCGCTTTGCAAACACTGGGCCCAGAGGAACGGGAGACTCTGTAACGGCCGTTCTCACCGTTACATGAAAACGTTTTGCTTGTGTTCTTTGCTTGTGACAGGGTGACTCCTAATGACATTATTTTATGCAAATATTTTCTCATTTCATTGAGATAATGGATCTTACCAGGATACTGACGATTTCTCTTTTTCTGGTAATTTCTTCTCAATTCAATTATCATCTTCTTTCTTGCCTTCGCGGATGCCGGGGCGCCCTCTGATTGCTTGTATACAGTTTACTCTCTCTGTTGTTTACAGTTCAGAAGCCCGGGCTGGTCTCCACCAGGCAGGGCTGAGCGGGTCGTGCCCAAGTGCGGTCCAGCGTCCCGGTACCGGTCCCGGTTCTCCGTCGCCGTCCCCAGGGCCCTGCTTTGTGCGGCACCGCCTGAGACCCGGCCTCACGCTTCCCTGAGGAGCCGCGCCTGCTCCCGTCTCCGGTCCTGGAGAATATTCCCTCTCCTCTGGGGACGCTCGCCCCTCTGTATCCATGTGGGCCTTCGTCTTCCCGCCGAGCGGTCAGTGGGCTCGCCGCCTGACGTGACACCGCGGCAGCGGCCTCTGAGAAACACGTCAGCACCGGCCTCTGAGAAACACGTCAGCACCGGTCGGTCCCCACAGGGAGACCGGAAGGAGCGCTGCGGTCTGTCTTCCCTCAGCTGGGGGCCGGTCAGGTTTTGTAAGCATAGGGTAATAAGGCGCGATCTGATTGGATCCTGCCATGGGAGTGACTCCAGGGCTCCATCTGATTGGATCCTGCCATGAGGTCATGCCGCGGCTCCATCTGGATCATGCCCTGAGGTGATGCCAGGGCTCCATCTGATTGGATCCCGCCATGGGAGCGACTCCAGGGCTCCATGATTGGATCCTGCCGTGAGGTAATGTCAGGACTCCATCTGGATCATGCCCTGAGGTGATGCCAGGCCTCCATCTGATTGGATCCTGCCATGGGGGCGACTCCAGGGCTCCATCTGATTGGATCCTGCTATGAGGTAACGCCAGGGCTCCATCTGGATCATGCCGTGAGGTGATGCCAGGACTCCATCTGATTGGATCATGCCATGAGGTAATGCCAGGGCTAGATCTGATTGGATCCCGGATCCTGCCAGGCAGTGTCCACTTCTTAATTCAATCCCCTCTCTTCCGTTGGCCCGAGCACTTAGGGTCCACCCCCGATTGTTAGCTTGGCGCATCTGCGCACGCTCAGGTTACATGACCTTCAACCTGGGGTCCCTGGCACCGGTACGGTAAACATCTCCGGGCTTCCTCACGTGAAAGTAGAGCCACATAGGTCCGGTGCAGTCACAGTCTGTCGACGTTAGACGGATTGCCACCTCCTCTGAGAGGACTGCCCTGAGTCTGCGGAGCACTGTGCCGGCGCTCTGCCGCTGAGGCGCGACGCAATTGTTTCCCTCAGAACCGTCTCCGGGGGCGCGTCTCTCAGGGAAATTTCCCTTTCGCTCTGGCGTCCGCCGGGCTAACCTGCCCAGAAAGACAGAAATATCCGCATACAGTGTAATACATCGATGGCGACGCATTGACTATCCGGATCTGTGCTGAGCGAATGAAACCACGTGGAGACGGGCGCCCTCGCCGCCCCGCGGTCTCGAAACAGCCGGTTGGACGGCGGTTCCGTCGCCCTGTGAGCCCGGAGCCGCGGGCAGGATTAGCGGGTCCAAAACCGCACCCTGGAGTAGCGCCGCGTGGTCCCGAACGAAAGGAGCAGGAAACCCACAGCCTCGGGATTAGCTCAGGAAAGATCCAGAAACAAGGTCGCTTGGTCACGCCTCATGACGGAATGAAGCATTGAAGTCGTCGCACGACAGACAGGCCTTGGGACATCGGTAAGTCATTCTACTATACGCATTTCCATTCGAGTTTCACCATGATTAATGTGGAAGCGTGGTCGTTATGCTGGTTGTATATTTTGTACATTATATATATTTCTGCGAGGCTTCTGAGAAGGAAATACAATTATATTTATAATCTTATAATAATATAATAATTATATAATATTATATAATATTATAAGAGCGCTATACTCTGTTTCTGAAGTAAATCGTCTATATCTGTACCTGCATTTAAATGCACCTCTATTAGGGCGGGGGTTTTAGCATCCTATTGCGCAGTACTTCTCAATTAATTTCACTTAGGAGGGAAACTGTGGAGCATCTGGCCAGGGTCAGCTCTATCCAACACTTCCTGAAGTGGCCAAACCCAGTCCCACTTTCTAAGGGACTAAATCATTATTTTTGTAGATAATCGTCCTTTCTCTCACGTGCCAAGGTAGGAAAGCAAAAGGTAAAGTCGCCGTCATTAAGACATCCCTTTGCGATTTCAACATGTCATTTAAAGGATACGCTGTTAAAAATGAATGCTTACTGTTCAGAAGTGTTTAGGCCGTGGGAGGAAGAGCAAAGAAAGGTATTTCTTCAAGGCATCTTTTCCGTGTGGAATAGTACAGGAGACACTCAAATCGAGTGTAAAAAGATAAATATTATTTGGCCAGGCAAAGTCACTGGATCTCAAAATTTTGAGACATTAATTTCCCAGTTGAAATTAGAGAGCAGTTGAATTGCCGCTTAGTGTTCCATATAGAATTAATGAGTTCATGGACCTAGAAAACATTTCCCCAACTGGCAAATGACAGCTTCCCAAAAATAGCAATATATATTTCATGGTAAAGTATTCACTATTCAAATGTTAGGAAAATAATTTCACATTTTCTTTTCTATGAAACTTCTCAGAGACACTAAATATCAATATGTATTATGAACGTACAAATTTATGATATAATACATTTTTCCCAATTTTTACTTGATCACAGACCACATTTCACAAGGCACATGTATGTCTACTAATTAATTGAGGAAAAGTATAACTCAGCATAGGAAGCTCGGGGGTTTGATGAGCAAGATGTTTGATTTTTTAAATTTATTTTATTTCGTTTAAATATATATAATATGTCTGTGTGTGTGTGTGTGTGTGTGTGTGTATGTATATATTTGATATTTATTTGGAGAAAAGATCTCACTGTGTCACCCAGACTGAAGCGCAGTGGCTAGTCACAGATGCTACAGCCTCAAACTCCTGGGCTCAAGCTATCTCCCTGCCTCAGCCTCCTGAGTAGCTGGGACTACAGATTGTGTAAATATAAGAGAAAACCAAATGTAGAAAATTTAATAATGATAGATTTTAAAATACAATGGCATTTTAAAAATGTTCTTGATGCTACATTTTTGTAGCTTTTCTGTGTGTGATATTTTTGTAAGCCCAGACAATTTCTTTTCAGGGGAATAAGGAAGTTATAGTAGCTCCGGACTGAAAACTGTCTTTATAAAATGTAGATGTGCAAAAGTCAGAGGTAGCCTGTCTTTCACCCTTTGCTTCATTTGTAGAAAGGCATAAATCAAAGTAAGAAAAAGGAAGGAAGCCAGACATCCAGAGTCATACATTTCACACAGAAATCCCTGACCTAGGAGAGTGTTCAGTAGATTGCTTTATGGCACAGCCTCACATTTCTAATTTGTGGTATGCCATGTCTGTTTCTACCTTGTTTTCTTGTCAAAAATTAACTAGGAAATAATATAGAAAAATCATTAAGTCCTTAAGGAATTTTTTGAAATCTCTTGTTATTAAAGGGAAATGAAGAATCATGGTGTGCATGTTCACAGCTGTTTCTATGAGCAAGTATAGGTAAGGTCTAAAGAACAATTTTTCCCATAACTATAGATTTTTCCATAGTGAGATACTTTTATTGCACCAATTCAAGACATTACGGATATACACAGATATTCTTTAATTCAGTCTGCTAGTACTGCTGTGAAGTTGTTAATCTTCACTTAACCTATTTGTGAAATGAACAAAGTGTAAATTCAATTCAACTCCATTCAATTAATATTTATTGCGAACCCTAGGGTGCATAGCACTGCACAAAGAACCGTAAGGTCAGGCGATGAATCAGACACAGATTCTGTGACAAGCTTTATGTCTTCCATCTCTGGGGAACATTTACTCTGGCTTAGAACAATATGAACAATCAAAATTAAAGACATGTCAGAAAAGAAAACCAGTGCTTAAAATCAGGTCAGAATGACCTAAAATCATTTGCATAGGAAAGGATAGGATAGAATCCATTGCAAGAGTTCTGCCCCACCCCACAGCACTGGCTAAGTCGAGGACTGGACTGAGTAGATGGGCAGCAATGAACTGCTGTTTGAAGAGTATCCCATGGGCTTCCCAAGGTACTTTTCTCCAACGATCAGTCATACAGTATGAAATCAAACAATTCCTGTGAATCTTGAAGGTCTTTTGGACTTCAAAGTCACTATTAAAATACAAATAGTCAGGAGAGTCTAGGAAAATAGGAGCAGCAGCTGCAATTTAGTTTTTGTATCGACCCATTTCTCCCCAGAGTATGAGAGAGGAACTATAAAATCAAAACCATATATCCATGGACAGTAGCTTCAACAGAACTAAATGTCAAGATTTCCACACAAAACCCAAAAAACAGGCAGGTGGGGAAAACATCAATGACAAACCCTATGTGATTCAGCAACTGTGTAGAGAAAGCAGAGGATGCCATGGACGTCTGATGGACCTGGCAGCTCCCAGATTTCCAACGTCAGAAGCCAAGAGCAGTTAAGAACAAGAGCTAAAGATGGAGGTGGGAGGGTGGTGTTCAAACTCCAGTAGAAGCTACATACAAGATATCCAAGTGAATTCTGATGAGGCTGGAGCAGTCTGCTTCTCACAGAGTCTCCAAATTGGAAATTCTGCTTTTGGCTTCAGTGTATTAAGAGGTTGGATGTCATCACAGCTGGCCTTGCAGTGAGGAAAGCTGTACACATTAAGAATCAATGAGTTTTCCTGTACCCACTGGAGAACTGAGGCCTCAGAGCCAACCACCACCCAGAAATCAAGAGAGATGGTCCATACCTGCTTACCTAGTGCAGAAGCTGCTGGAGCCACTGTGGGTAGCAGTCCTTACATGGTCATTCTGATGCATTGCTGGAGGCTGAGCGTGGATGAGCAGGAGCATGAGAAACTCTGCTGCTGACTTAGGAGAGCTCCACTTTCATGGGATTTACCTCCACGAGCCCCACAAGTTCTTCTGATGAACATCTGAGAGGGATCTCCCATTGTGGAGATACCTAGAGCTGTCTCCATAACAGCTTTCTAGGGGAAAGACTCTGCCAGAGGCTGATCCCAGCTGGGCAGGGGATACTGCCCCATCTCCTCTAACGTCCCTGTCTGTCCTCAGAAGGAAGAAACCATGGTCATCAGGGCCAGGGCTTCACTGTCCTCAGGGGGAACAGGGCAGCCAGGAGGAAAGGAGGGAGCAGGGGAAAGAAGTCTCTACCTCTGGGGAAGCATTTGTGGAGGTCACCTCCCCAAGACACAGACCCAATAAAACATTGAGATTTAATCAGAAAGTTATAGAGGGCTCCCCTCCCTGACAGTGTACCAGCACATGATCAGGGTCCCCATGTAATGCTAGTGTTCAGAGCAGACAGCTCTGCCAGACACAGGCTCTCTCTGAGGAGGAAGATTCAGAGACACCTAAATTCAAGAGGGGAATCAGGAAAAGGACTTGAGGAATATGAAGGCTCTGGCACCTATAACTATAGCCAGCAATAACTGCAGTTCACTCCCAGCCACATCAGCTCACATCCTCTCATAACGTGCCCATTTCTTTCAGTTCCTATCCCCTGATACAAGATGTTTGACTTGGGCTTTGGGTGAGACTGGGCTGGCTTCAGGTGTGACCTGGCACCAGTATCCATGAGGGAGTGCCCCCATCACTCCTCCCCCGACCCCAGCAGCCCAGCACAGAGAGTGAGGGAAGAGAGTAAGAGACCTTGCTTGGTAATCCAGGGAATCTTCCTGTATCTTACACAAGTTTTCCAAGGCAGTACCCTAGGAGTCTGCAAGAGTCATTACTGGGCTTGGGGTACCCCCAGTGCTGATATGGCTATAGTGACCAAAGATTTAGATAACAGCACTCAATTCCCTTTGAATACCTGGACATTCTTCTCAGGAAGGATGGGTACAAACAATCCTAAACTGTAAATATTAAAATAAATACCTAACTCTTCAACTCCCAGACATTGACGAATATCCACAAGCATCAAGAACATCCAGGAGAACATGACCTCACCAAATGACCTAAATAAGGTATGAGTGACCAATCCCAGAGTGATGGAGCTATGTGAGCTTTCAGAGAGAGAATTCAAAATAGTTGTCCTGAGGAAGCTCAGTGTCCTGAGGAAGCTCAGTGTCAACTTCAAGATGACACAGAGAAGGAATTCGGAAGCCTATTAGAGAAGTTTAACAAAGAGATTGAAATAATAATAATAAAAAAATAGGCAGAAATTCTGGAGATGAAAATTTAAATGATGAATTGAAAAATACACCAGAGACCCTTAACAGCAGAATTGATCAAGCGGAAGAAAGAATTAGTAAGCTTGATACAGGCTATATGAAAATGTGCAATCAAAAGATAAAAAAGAATAAAAACAATGAAGCATACTTATAAGATCTGGAAAATGGCCTGAAAAGGGAAAATCTATTATTGCTCTTAAAGAGGAGGTAGAGAGAGAGATTGGGGTAGAAAGTTTATTCAAAGAAATAATAACAGAAAACTTTCCAAACCTAGAGAAAGATATCAATATTCAGACATAAGAAGGTCTTGGAACACCAAGAAAATTTAACCCAAACAAGACTACTTCAAAGCATTTAATAATCAATCTCCCCAAGGTCATGGAAAAAGAAAGGGTCCTAAAGGAAGCAAGAGAAAAGAAAAAATAACATATAATGGAGCTTCAATATGCCTGGCAGCAAACTTCTCAGTGGAAACCCTACAGGCCAGGAGAGAGTGGCATGACATATTCAAGGAAAAACACCTTACTCTAAGGATATTAAATCCTGCAAAAATATCCTTCAAACATAAAGGAGAAATAAAGACTTTCCCAAACAAACAGAAGCTAAGGAATTTTGTCAAAATCAGACCTTCCCTATAAGAAATGCTAAAGGGAGTTATTCAGTCTGAAAGAAAAAAAAACATTAACAAATGATAAGAAATCATCTGAAGGTATAAAACTCACTGATAACACCAAAATACTCTATCATTGCAATTGCAGTGTATAACCATGTATATCTTAAGAAGGCAGACTAAAAGATAAACCTATGACAAATAGTAACTAAAATAATGTTTTAAGAGATAGAATGGAAAGATATAAATAGAAACAACAAAATGTCAAGAAGTAGGAGGGAGGAATGGAGCTAAAGTGTGGAGTTTCTTTTAGGTTTCTCTGCTAGTTTCTTTTAGGTTTCTCTTTCTCTTTTAGGTTTCTCTGTTTGTTTTTTGTTTGTTTCTTTTATGCAGAGTTAAGTTTTCATCTTTTTAAAAATAATTGGTTATAAGATGTTTTATGCATGCCTCATGGTAATCCCAAATCAAAAAACCTACAACAGATGCACAAAAAATGAAAAGCAAGAAGTTTAAACACACTATCCAAGAAAATCACTTTTACACAAAGGAAGGCAGGAAGGAAAAAAGAGAGTACCACAGAATAACCAGAAATCAAATAACAATATGGCAGTAGTAAGTCCTTACCTATCAATAATAACATTGAATGCGAATGGACCAAACTCTCCAATCAAAAGACATAGAGTGGCAAAAACCAAGACCCACCTATATGTTGGGTACAAGAAACTCACTTCATCTATTAAGACACACATAGACTGAAAACAAAGAGTTGAGAAAAGATATTCCATGCATATGGAAACCAAAAAAGAGCAGGAGTAGCTATACTTCCATCAGATAAAATAGATTTCAAGACAAAAACTGTAAAAAGAGACAAAGAAGATCATTATATAATGATAAAGGGGTCAATTCAGTAAGAAGACATAACAATTCTAAATATTTATGCTCCCAACACTGGAGCACTTGGATATAGAAAGCAAATATTATCACAGCTAGGGAGAGAGATAGACCCTAAAACCATAATAGTTGGAGACCTGAACACCCCACTTTCAGCAGTGTACAGATCATCCAGACAGAAAATCAACAAAGAAACATTGGACTGAGTCTTCACTAAAGACCAAATGGTCCTAATAGTTACTTACAGAATATTTTATGCAATAGCTGCAGAATTCACATGCTTCTCCTCAGCATATGATTCATTTGCAAGGACAGACCATATGTTAGGTTACAAAACAAGTCTCACAAAATTTTTTAAAAAATTGAATTTATATTAAATATTTTCTCTGACCACAATGGAATAAAACTAGAAATCAATAACTGGAAATTATACACACACATGGACATTAAACAATATGATCCTGAATGACCAATAAGTCAATAAGGGATTAGGAAGGAAATTTATTAAAAATTATTGAAATAAATGAAAATGCACACAACATACCAAAACCTATGGGATGCCACAAAAGCAGTACTAAGGGGAAAGTTTATAGCAATAAGTGCCTACATCAAAAAGGTAGCAAAACTTCAAATAAAAAACCTAATGATGCATCTCAAAAAACTAAAAAAACAAGAGCAAACCAAACCCCAAATAAGTAGAAGAAAAGAAATAATAAAGGTCAGAGCAGAAATAAGGAAAATAAAACCAGACTGTTATGAGACTTGTGATGGCATCATTTTAAGCTAGAGAAAAATTAAGAAACATTTTTTTAAATGCCCCAGTAAGACAACGTGAGTCCAGGGAGTCCCACTGTGTACGTGCCTTCTAAGAATCCGTGCGGCCCTCCTGCATCTCTCTCTAAGTTCCCGTGAGCACTTCAAAGGCACAGTGTCTTCCTTTTCCTGGTTCCTTCCAGTCTAAGCTGTGCCTGACAAAAAGAAGAGGTCAAAAGATGTCTACTGAATTCAGTTCAATTGACTGGGTAATTCACAGGTGGCTTTTCTAGCTTTTTTACTATAATAATCTTCTCCTTCCTCATTTCCCATCTTCATCCTCATTATGTTCATTATTACGTCATCATGTTTCTCTGCAGGTCAGAAAACATCAGTGTCCCTTTGCTGCCAACATCATCAAGAGAGTTACCTTAGCGGCATTCAAAAATATATACACTCTGTCTCCCACCTACTTTTCTAAACCTGTCTCTGATATTTTGCACCAGTTTTCCTTATTTTTAGTCTTCTTTCGTCACTGCTTTCTTTCTTCATCCCAGCTTCTGCCTGTGACCTTCATCTGCCTAAGTGCACCTCACCTGCACCGCACTCATGGCTCACAGCCCAGCTACGCCGTCCCCTGCTGACCTGCTTTCTGCACCCCCACCCACCAGCAGGGTCATTTTTCTCTTGTGCCATGTATTGTGCTCTTCCTCACAGATTATACATTCCCCAATCGTGACCTTTCTGTTGTTCTTCAGGGGATGTCAGACACCTTGTTCTCGCCTTGCACGTAGAAGTCCTTTACTCATTATTTGTTGTGCTAAAATAACTCCCAAAGAATGAGAGAATCAAAATCATAGTAGATCTTAATTCTTTTATTTGGTCATGAACCCATGTAGATTTGATGAAAGGTATGGTCTCTCTCCTTGGGAAAAATAAAACACACACACTATATTTTCCATGCAATGACAGGATGGTCACACTTCTGCCTACATCCATGCAAGCATTGCTCTGGGGTAGATGCACGGTTTCCCATGAAAATGCTCTAAAGCAGTAGCCAGGGGTGCGGGCAACCAGGGCAGACTCTGTCTCCTTCATGTCACACTATAATGACTGCCCTGTGAACTGCACAAGAGAACACTGTGCCTTCCTGCCCCTCCATCCACCCCGACACACAGAACACCTTGTTCTGCACTGACGAGAGAAGAAAAGTTTCTGCACTAACTTCTCATCTATGTGCATCTCTTCCATCATCAATCACCCAATCATAGCTACCAAGCAGAGGGTGGAAGAGATAATATCTAAAATATGAGAGAACATTGGATTTCTCCAGATAGGTGCTATTGTTTCCACTTTCATTATTTTCCCATTTTATCTCATTTTTGAAAAATCAATAATTTTATTTTATGGACCCAGAAAATTTTTGTACGTGATGCTTAAACACAGGAGCTATGTGGGATAATTCCTAGATTTGGTACCAGAAAACATCAACTCCAGTCATTGTTTTTGCTTCTTACACCAACTAAATGGACTGAGCAATTTGTGAAGGCTTCTGTGATACAGGTTCTGCATTTGTAAAAGTGAATGGTCTATTCTATCTCAAAAATGTAGAGAATAAGACAAAATGGTATAAGAGAATGTTTTGTATTAAGTATTACAGAAAAGTTAAATGCTAAAATTAGGCACCTTAATATGGTAGGTGAAACTGACCATATCAGGTCTCATCACACCAAGTCCACAAACGAAGGCCAGTGGACGGTGCCCAAGCTGATGGAATGGAGAAGATGCCCACATAAGGGCCAACCCTGCCTCCTCTGTGCACATGTTCTATCCATGCAGAGCAGGTGTTTGAGCACCCACTTTGTGCCAGTTATTATTTTGGGCTCTGGCTACCTGGCAGAAAATAACTCACACAGGGTCCTCACACTCACAGCACTTACATCCTACAGTGAGTAGACAGGCAATGAAAAAGTATAGAGAAAAGCAATCTGGGTGATTTAGAGGTTGATGCCACAGTGTTACAAGGAAAATGAAGGGTGGCGTGTGTGCAGGCTCGGGCGGTTGCTCCTTCGTAGGAAGGTGGGGAAAGGCTTCCCCGGGGAACGGCATTGAGCCCGGAGGAAGCTGGGCCTTTCCAAGGCCATTCAGAGAGACGGTCTGTGCGTTGAGCATCCAGCGCCAGGAGTGTCCCTGGTTGCTTCGCAGGGAGACCTGGACCCCTACTACTAGACAGGAAAACAGACCTAGAGCTCCGAGTTTGCTTTTCCAGTACTGCAAACAGCAAGCCCCCTGGAATGAGTAGTGACGTCCTGGTGACAGGGCTTCTGCGGGACTCTAGCAGGCTCCCTTCTCAGTAGGTGAGCTGTTTTGTTGGGCTGTTGTGCCCTTTTCCTGGCAATAATCACAGACAAACATATTTAAAGCTGTGGGAGTATCTGAGCAAATTACAATGGTGAGGCTGTTACACTCAAGAAATGGAGTCAGCGATAGAACCAGCAGTCTGGGCTAGGACTTCTGATTGAAACTATTAATATTATTTTCACCCACTAGGCAAGTACCTTTATGGAGATTTTTTCCCCCAATTTTAAAAATTATACCCCTTTAAAAATTTTTAAAATAATAAAATTTTAAAAAAAATCATCTGTTATCATACCACAAAACAATAACTAATTTTGACATTTTGCTGTCAATATCATTCATACTTACTCTTTGGTAAAATGAGTAGATAATTTTACAAAAATAAAATGGTGTCATTTTTATGACCTGATTTCCTCATTTAATGTATTATTTTCTCTTTTCAAATAATGTGGTACTTTCTTACGATTGTATTATTGTTGGGGAATTTAGGTTGCACTCAATGTTTTGTTGTTATAAGCAACACCACATAAGAAAATATTTCCCATCCTCGGGTTTATAAAATGATAGGCCTAGTAGTCCTGGCTCGTAGATCCATCTCCAGCTGTTATTTCTCCCACACAGGAAGAGCGAGAAATTTGGTTACAATAGATTAAACAAAGGTTATGTTTATTAACCCTTATTTAATCATCAGAGCCAAGCAAACAACTTTAATCAAAAGGATAGAGATGAAGCCCAATATTTAAACTGTGCATAAAAATATGGCATTTAATCTAATCAAGTTGGCCAACAATGAACATGCCACATTTCATGTTTGTTCTTCAAATCTGGAATTCATTCCCTCTGTCACTCTAATTCCTGGACCCAATTTGAAAATAGTTTGCATTGTATCCTATCACACAGCTTTTTATGTTTGCTAACCAAATATAATATGTTTGAAGACTTTGTCTTCCTGAATGTGACATTGTTAAAAATCAAAGGTGTTTAACAGGTACAGCTGCTAGTGGAATGAGAGATGTGTTTCTTAAAAGTGACATATAAAACTAGACACACACACACACACACAGACACACACATAGACACACACGCACAGGAAAAGCGTCCTGATTCTTTCTTTACTATCTGAGGCTCTTAACAATTGAGGTTTTATATATACATACGTATGTATCTCCACGTATTTATATATACGTAATATGTGTTCTTGACTAGGCTAGATGCCACAAATGGATGAATGGATTGATAAGGAGTTACTTTCTCATAGAAGTTCTCCCATCCAGAGCAAATATTTCCACATGGAGGAAATGTGTGTGTGTAAAAAGAGTAGAGATGAAAATACCGCGACTCTGCAGCAATTCACTGGGCAAACAGAACAAAAAGAGGCAGTGCAGTCCTCAGGCTTTTTGTCTTTAGTTTTCCTACAGCATTATTAGTAATTTTGAGTAAATCCTATAAAAGGAATATGAACTGGACAGTCTCTTCCGCCTGAGCTAAGCGTGGCATCTTAACGAGCTGATCTCGGGACAGACCGCCCACCTCGCTAGGGTGGAAGTGCCAGGGTTTCATTGCTCATAGAAGCTGAGTCAGGATTTTCTAGTTTACCTTTCTCCAAAAAAGGTTAACTTGGGCTTATGGAATGATTGATTCTGTTTTTATTTCAATTTATTTATGCAACAAATAGACATTGAACCACTGATTTGAGCCCAGTGCTGCTCTAGGCCCAAGAACACAGCAACAAACAAAACCCCCAATGTCTCTGTCCTCAGGGAGCTTTAATTCTATTGGGAAAGACCCAAACGAAAGGAAAACACAGATGGCGAACCAGGAGACGAGAGATGCTATGAGAAAACATAGCAAGGAAAGGAGACAGGGAATGTTGGGGCTGGTGTTGCAATTTTAAATCAGGTTGACAGCAAAGTCTCCCTGAGACAATTAACAATCAAGCAAAGGGTTGCAGGAGGAGCAGCCAGCCATGGAGATAATTAGAAAAGGCATTTCTGGCAGAGGGACTGGTTGTTAAGACCCTGGAGCAGGGGGGTGGAGTGTCTGAAGGGCAGTGAGCAGGGTTGGTGGGTGCAGGAGGGGACGCTGTCAGAAGCTGATTGGGAGCCCGCTCGTTACACAGCCTCTGTTAGACGTTTACTCTGAGCAAAGTGAGGACACAGATTTGGGAAGGACCCGGTCTGGCTGCCTTGTGAGAACGCTGTCGCTAGGTGAGAGCAGAAGGTGGTTGGACAAGAGTGATGATGTTCCGCAGACCAGGTGAGAAGAAGCTGGACTTGGGGTATATTAAGGCAGGTTCTCAATCCTGACTGAACACTGGGGGACTTTCTGGAGAGTTGTGAAAACGTTCTGAAGGCTAGAGCCACACACAGCCTGATTTCATTGATTTAGGATGTGGTTTGACAGCCGATGTTTTTTAAAGGTGTTTTTTCAGGTGTTTCTAATTTGCAGCCAAGTTGAAAAGCGTTGATCTTTAACAAAAAGAGATAAGTAGACATCTAGGTATAGGGCCTAGCAGTTGCGTAGCTTAGGAGAAACGAGCTTATTGAAATTCTTCTGTGATTCCTTCCTTCTCCAAGCAAGCGGGGAAACCAGCTGGACTGAGAGTGAGGATGGAAGCTGACCTTTTGGAGGGTGTGAAGAGAACAGGTGAAAGTCTTTGAGAACAGAGAACTTGTGAATCAACTAGAGACATGGTTGATTGCTAAGTTTGTGGTTATGAATCTCGAGTTAGATCATTCAGAGTGTTTGTACATTTTTCTCATTCTACATTTCTCTGTACAGGTGCAGGTATGGTGTAAGCAGAGAGAGATCTGACTACGCTTGTGGTTTTTCAAGATATCACTTATCAGATAAAATGAGAGAAGTGCAAGAGAGTGATTATAATAACTAACCATGGAGAGAGGGTGAAAGTGGTAGAACCCATACTTCTAGCTCCCAAGGAAACAGAAGGATGCTGGAGAAACTGTAGTGAGGGAGTGAGCTGGGCAGAGGAGACATGGTGTTCAGCAAGTGGAAGGCCTGAACTTGAGATTACGGTGGGGCAGATACCGGTAATGACAAGGTCCAAGGTCTGACCTTGGTCATGCAGTGTCCTAGGAGGAGACCCAGAATTTGTGTAGAGCAAGAAGGAAAGGAACATTGATAGAAGAGGAAGAAATGCTGGAAAATGTGCTAAGATGCACTGTGATGCCCAGAGGACACCCCAGAATTTCAGGAGTTGGGAGGTGCAGAGCCAGGAGTCTAGAGCAAGGGAGATGGTGAGTGACCTTGGAGTTGGTCTTCCTTGGAGTATGACACAAATAAGGACCAAAGGCCGTGAAGTATCAGTCTCATGGATCTCAGAGTGGATGATTACGGTGAAGCCTCCAGTGCGGGAGTTAGTAAGACACGTGTGTGTGTGTGTGTGTGTGTGTGTGTGTGTCCCCTTCTCCCCTCCGTTGGTAAAGGCATGGAGGTCTCACTTCACTGCACGAGGCTCTCTCTTGACTGTTTCCCGTGGAGGCATCAGGTTTCAGTAAGAAGTCAAAGCCCTTACTCTAAATTTGTTTTGCACATGTGAAGTACAAAAAGTTAAAGAAGATACTATGCTCAAAAACACCCATACTTTGCCTCAAGACACTTCATCTAGTAACATAAATAGGACAAATACACAAATCTTTTTACACAGGGTAAGACAAATATACATTCCTTAAGAGTGATTAAAATAAAGAATCATGGAGTTTCAAAATGACTGAAGCATAGTCATTAGGGATAAATCAGAAATATGTCATGAGAGAAGTGCCGTTAGAGCTATGCCTTGAGGAATAGCCTGGATGCTGACAGGCAGAGATGAGACTGGGAGCTATTCCAACCGGCGGAAATATGAGCAGAGATGCGGAGGCATGGGATCGTGGGTTTGCCTGGGTGCACCCTCCTGCTGGTGCATGCAGCGTACCTGTGAGGGAAGTGCGGGTGTAGCAGGTTACTCCCTGCCCGAGTCACAGAGGACCTCAAACAGGGTATCAGTTGGGCAGGAGATCAGCTGCAAGTAGCAACAACAACAAAAGGCGAAAGACAAGTCATAACTAAGACTGGCCTAAAGAAAGAGTTTATTGTATTTCTGTTTAAAGAAAAGCAAAAGAATTCCTGGGTAGGCAGTTTCTGGGCTGGTTCACGTCCTTGGTGATGCTGCCGGGACACAGCCTTCGAGCATCAGAGCATCACTTTCTCTTCTCCTCGCTGACTCCTCATGTGCTCAGGATGGATGCTACACCCCAGGCATCCACCTTCCAGGTGGGAAGAAGAGAGATGGATGGGAGGAAGGGGTGGACAGAAACAGATGTATTTTCAGCAAAGGAAGGGGAGGCCGTCACAGAGCTTCCTCACCTGGCTGCACACACCGGCCAGCACCGCATGCATGAGTCGTCCTCCACGCGAGGGAGGCCGCCGAACTGACCACTTAGCCTCTGCGCTACAGGAAAGAAAGGAAGCGGGGTGGGAACTGAGGGAGCCGGCCCAGAGAATCTGTCATGAACCTATGCCAGGTAGTTCAGACCTGCACACTGCAGATGATGCAGTCGTGCAAGGGCAGGGTCACAGCTGTGCTTCTGAAATGCATAGCTAGGCAGCTAGTGCAGGGGCGAGGGACTGCGGGCAGGAGAGCAGTTAGGGCTTTTCCTTGGACCACTCGAGAAATGACGGGGCTTGGGGTGACAGGGCCGGAAAGCAGGTGGGAAAAGTATTTCTATTCAGGAGAGAAAACCATTGAACCAACCAGATGTTTACAAATTGTGCTTTAACCAGGCTGGAAGGAATAAAATAATGAAAGTCCAAGCTAGTGAGGTCCTGATACCTACTTTTCTTGTGGAATGCCCAAAACATTGTGAAATTCTCCTGTAAAATGTTACAAACTGAATAAAGTAATAACGAAATCATTTTGAAAGATTTAATAAGCGTTGACGCTGCGATGAGCACTTCACCTAATGATCTCCTTAACCACAGAAGGGTTTTTTAAATGAACATATAAAGCTTAGGGTGCTTGAGTAGTTGTCCAAAGGCCAGGGACCTAGAAAACAGTAGAATCGGGTGAGGAACCCAGACGTGGACGATTTGGGTGCCCGAGGTCTGAGCTGCTAGTTTATGCCACATCCCGTGCTATGCACGTGCAGGCCTGTGCACCACCCGGGGAGGCCACCAAAGGATCCCATGGCCAAATACAGGACCCAAAGACAGAGCCGGAGAAGGGATGAGGCTGCAGTTTCCATAAGGGCTGATAATCCCGTCGGTGTGATGGGTTGGCTGAGCAGCTGTTTTGACAACCACCACTTCACACCTTGTCTCTCATACGTTTAACCTTCAACTATTCATGTCCCCTTGTTCAGCTGTTTGGCCACCCTCTGAATGTTTCCTGCCAGCCTGCAGCACCGGCTTTCCTGGGGCCCACCTGCCATGCAGGTGAGAAGCCTCCGGTGCTTTCCTGGCAGCTCCGGGGCACGTCTTCCCCTTGGCCCCAAAGGCAGGACTGACAGCCTGCAGGCACTCCCCAGAGGGCCCCAACTCATCTGTCCTTGCAGGAACCCTGTCTCTCCCTCACCTGAGCTGGGGGGAATTGTACCAAAACGGAGAACATCTTTCACAATGACAGCCGCATTTTCTCCCAATTCTCCTTTGTTCTTGCTAATGATTCACTACAACCTTCCTTCTCTCTTGTCACTTCATGTTCTGGATGAAGAGACTGACACAAAGAGTAATCAAATGATGTCCCCAGATGTTCGTAAAGCATAGCCGCAGCTCACAGGAAGCCGCCTCCATGCACAGGACTTTGTCCTCAACGCTGACCGGTGGCGCCGTCTCTTTCCTCCCGGCGCCCACCCGTGCCCGCCATTTCAGCGGCAAGGCAGGGTGGCGGCGCAGCTGATAATTGCACAGTAAATTCTATATGAACACTTGGAAGCTGTGTCTTCCTGAGAATTACATGGTAAATAATTACATTTGTAGGGAACAAATAATTCAAGTCTTCGTTACCATGTCAAATGCAATTTTAAGATCTGATGAGGCAAGTCTTGTTTAGGAGATGAAAACAGAAGATGTAAGCCAGATAATTGCCAAGTGATTAAACGGGCAGCGCCATGCGTGGATGATTAATGCACAAGGCGCAGAGCTGCACCCGGGAGGTGGCGTGGACGGGGCTGGGATCTCCCCAGCGGTGCACACGCGGGTGGCCATCTCTGTGTGGGCAGCGCTGCAGGACTCGCCGCGAGCCATCGGGCAGCTCTCTGGAGCTCAGCGGCCACGTGGGAGGACTGGTTCACGTGCCTGACTTGCCGGGGACTCTTTTCCCTAAAGACCTCTCCGTTCTTTCCCTCGCATCCTTCCTTCCTGTTTCTCCCACTCCCTGTGCACCCTGTTTCCCTGTCCTGCTTTCCCTGCCCCTACCATCCTGTCTGCTTCCGTCCGTAAGGGGGGTTTTCTGCTTAGAGCTCCCGCCTTATCTTCTATTTGAAAAAAGAAAGGGAAGAGGTTTCTTGCAGTTGTCCTTTCGTTGAATATTCCTCACAGTCTGTCCATAAACCGTCTTCTCTCATATCTCTCTTATGTCAGCAAGACTGCTGAGGCCTCCTGCTTGTAGGATGACCGCTGGGTCCAAGAAAGCCCTTGGGAACCCTCCGTTCCCTTTGCTCCTGCACTTCCTAGCTCTCTGTGCCTGCCGCGCACCTGCTGCCACACCTGTGCCCCCGCCCTCTCTGGCCCAGGTCGGAAGTGGCGCAAACCCAAAGAGTGCATGTGGCCGCTGTCCCCAGGCTTTATGTGTCCAGGAGTTCTCCCAAAGCAGTTCACGCCGGGTTCCCAGGAAAGGGAGAGTCACCCTACACACAGAAGCCCCATTTCCCCAAAGGTTCATGAGAAACAAACACTAGTTAGAAAAAAACGGGATATTGGATCCCTCAAGGAGGGAGTGAGATTAATTAACCGTCCAGAGAAATCAATATCAGATAACTTTTCCCAGCACACGGGAGCCTCGGGACACCAACTGACAATTGGCCATAAAGCAGGGTCCCTGTTCCTGGGAAACGGGAGCTCACAGGCTGCTCCGCCTTGGAAGATGTGTGTTGTCCATGTTTGTGTCGGAAATGGAAGGCAGGATGGCGCAGAGGAGAGTTACTTTCAGGCTAGGATGAGTGAAAGGGGTGGGCCCCGCATCCCAGGGGGCCAGGCAAGTGGTGGCCCCATCCCGCATGCTGTTACTCAGCCCTGGCACAAATTCCAGAGAGGGAGTGACAGAGTCCTCCAAGCAGGGCGCTGGGCCCTGGCGGGGAGGGGCTTGTGTCCTCAGCCTCCTTTGGAGGTGGGTCTGCTCCCCTCCAGCTTCAGGTGTCAGATTTCAGCTTGGGGCTTTCTGCCTTTTCTGGCTAAATTCTCTCCAGCTCTAGTGGCTTTGAGCATCATCCGCCTGTCGATTATTTCAAATGTGTGTCTCTGGATGGGGCTTTCTCTGAACTCCGGATTTACTTAGCACAGCGATGGTGTCTCCAGGAAAGTGCACAATGAGGCCCGTGGGCTAAGACACCCCAGGTCCAAGCCCTTTTCTCCAAGTCATGACCCTTTAGGAAATTAGGGTGTTACACACGTCGTTCATGTCTAAAACCGCTGCTCCGTTTCTCTCCTTCAAAGCCGTCAGCCAGTTCTGAGTTTTGCCTCCAAAATCTGTCTTAAGTCAGCTCTTCTCTAACTCTGCCACCGCAGCCGTAATTCCAAATGAGGGTGCTTAGCAGCTTGACATTTCTTCATCTTCATGATTTTTAAACATTTCAGTGGATATTCACGGGTTTCCACACGGGGGAAGAGGCAGAAAAATAACATGAAAAACCAACTGACAACCTTGCTTCTTGACTGCACGCACGATCTGATGGGGAAGGGAGCGGAGGCTCCTGACTGCTCTGAAACATGTGGAATTGCTGAGGGAGAGGCCTAACCCGCTTGTTCTTAGTAAACATTAGGGGATGGGGGGTGTGAAATGGACACTCTCTCTCATCCATTTTGGAGCTATAAGAAGAACATATGCATATTCTTACAGTCCAAAAATAAACAAATGTAAATATATATATTTAATATATAAGAAGGTCTCTCTCTGTGTACACACATATATATTTGTAATGATGAATTTTATGTGTAAACTTTTTGCCCAGGCCCCAGGGTGCCCAGATGTTTGGTTAAGCATGTTCTGGGTGTGTCTGTGCGGGCGTTTCTGGATGAGATGCACATTTGCACCCGTGGACAGAGTGCAGCGGAGCCCCCTCCTCAGTGTGGGTGGGCCTCATCCCATCAGCCAGAGACTGAGCAGGATAAAAGGCTGACCCTGCCCAGAGCAAGGGAGAATCCCATGTGCCTGACGGCCTTTGAGCTGGACATGGGGGTTTTCCTGCCTGCAGACTCAGCCGGAATCGCCAGCTTTCCCTGGATCTCCAGGCTTTATGCTGCAGACCTGGGGACGTGCCGCCTCATCATGGGGACCAATTCCTTATAATAAATTTATTTTAAACTGTATATGTGTATATATAAAAACATATATAATATATTAATATATAAACACATAAATTATATAAACATATATAAATCATACATATGCTATATAAACACATATATATTAATATATATGTAATTTCTTCTTGGTTCTGTTTTCCTGGAGAAACTTGACTAATACTGTATATAAAAAGTCCCTTGGACTCTGCGTCAGCACCGCGTCAGTATAAAACGTGGACTGCACCATGGTACCTGTCTTGCCGTGGAGTTCAGAGGACGGAGGCCCTGATGTGCTAATAAGACCTGTGGTTCTGCAAGGTGCAAACCGCCTTGCTCCGTCCGTGGCGGGGACCCCTCCTGCTGGCTGCCCCGGCCCCCACCCCACGGTGGCCATTCCCAAATCCACATCTGGCCAGAGGAGAGCCCTGGGCCTGGGCACAGGATGGCAGCGCTGCTGGTTCCCGCCACCTCCTGTCACTTCAGTCCTCTCTTGACAGTGTTTCAGCTCCACCGTTATTAAACGCTGTGGACTATCCCACGGTTGAACATTTTCAGATGAGATAAATGGTGGGTGAACGGAGATGGGCCTTGAGAGCCGCTAAGTGGTTTCTGAGCCAGCAGAGCGTGGCCAGGGCCGCGGAGGCGCACCCCTGATAGATCGTTAGCAACCCCTAACTCTTTCCCCGACAATAATATTGACTTCACATTAGATAAACATGAATCTTCTAAACAAGAGGTGAACACACAGGAACCAGCCTCCCCGCGCACCGTGCGGCAGAAAGGCAGAGGGACACAGTCCATAGAGCTTAATTTTAACTGTAATTACCTTTCCTGGTGAAGTGAGCCCGGGTAACAAATGGGGCCACTGCCGCACCACGGCGCGCTGGGAGGAGAAGGAAAGGGGTCACCCCCTCTGCAGGGCCAATTTCTGTTTCGAACAAAACCCATTATTAGCAAATCAGAGCCATTAGAGGAGTCTCTTTATGCCTTTTCTTTATTGGAAAACAAATTCAAAACAGGAGGGAGGCGAGTTGGTGGTGAGCATTAAAGTGAATTGCAGGAGAGCAAGCGGGGGTTAGTGTGGTGGTCAAACGGCCAAGCCCCCACCCTCGAGCCCCCACCCTCGCGCCTCTGCCGGAGTGGAAATCGCTGTCAGGGAGAAGTGGTCAGAGCAGGGTCCAGCTTCTCGGGCCCTCCCGGTGGGTCCTGCAATCTTATCAAACCACATTTTAAAGCTAATTTTCTAAGATAGATCAGAATAAACTAACAGTACTTGGTTCCGTCTTTTTGACATGTGCATATCTAAACCAAACAAACGCATAGCAAAGGGTGAGGTTTGTATTTAATGACAGGTCATTTTAAAGAAGCCTGCACTTCAAAGAGCAAGGTTTCCATAGAAATTTAGAGTAAGTCAGTTGACAGAAACTTGACTTATACACAATTTATCAGCCTCTCCAAATGTAAAATAAATGTTTCTTATAATAAGTCATCTTGAAAAGTGACAGTGGATCTCAAAAGTGGCAACCATAATGAAAATCCTCACCCCAGCCCATGTCTGCATTTTAGCCAGCTGTGAAGCTACTTTCTTGAGAGGAACTTCTCCATGAGGCCATTAAGCAGCAATGAAATGTGTCACTGTTGTACCCCCGCCTCTCATCTCGCCCTGCCGCTTTGTAAGAAAACTTAGTAAATGTGGTCATACAGATAAGGAAAGAAGACACCCAATTGAAAGTCCACTGTAGTACACAGCTGGCTTCAAAAATCTCCCTGTGCATAATGTGGTTGCCATGCAACACGGTAAGGTTAATGGGGGTGACCTGGCTTGTGGGGGGTCAGAGATCCCCATAGACAAGAAAATGCATGGGCTGGAAAGAAATTTTTTTGAGAATATATTTTCTGAATTCCCTTTTGAAGTGTCTTCAAATACAATCCTAACCCATTTAAAGCCGCCTTTTTCCATATGAATTAATTTAATCAAAATTAAATGAAAAGTAAATTAATGATTAGTGTGATAATTTGCCCGTGAACATGTTCCTAAAAACAATTTAAAAATCGATGAGAGCAGTATGTGCATTCCATATGTGTGTATGTATATAATGTATATAATATATACACATATATCGTAAATGTATGAGATATACACATAGTTATGTGTCAAAGTGTCATCCATTCAATTTTATATATCGATATTTATATGTTATATATATACACTCTGACACAAGCTATGCAAATGATAATGCTGAATCTTTCTTCAAAAGGAAAAGGAAGAGCATCCTGTTGGCTAATAAATGCCACTGTCACTGAGAATCCTTGGAGGCAGAGACAACAGTGGCGGCAGTTGGATGTAGGAGGAAGCTGTAACAATATAAAGGTGGCACAAGTGTCTTTCCTGCACGGGAGGGTTAACCAAGCGCCGTATAGATGGTACCACCATGTGTATGTCATGACTTCAGAGGTTGCACACAGCCTTCTGTGCCACAGGCGTGAGCCTCTGCTCCCGGCCTCATTAATTTTACATAAGACACTTAACACCGTTAATTCTTGATTTTCCAATTTAACGATTACTGACTGATTCTTCTAATGGTACGTGAAAATGTAGATCTTTTACACCCACAATCTCCTTTGCTATTTTTCCTACAATTATATGACAACCTTTGCTTAAAACAATAGGCCGTGTTAACATTATTTTAGTCATGAGAGTGGTGATACTTGCAGCACCAGTGGTGACCTATGATTATATTTGAATTCTTGTAATGTTTGTTTTTCCCAAAGTTAAGAATTGCCTCCTATTTTTTATTTGCTGAGTCTTCTATGCATGTTATTTTTTTCCCGTCAGAGTAGCCCAAGCTTATCAATATTTTCCCAAATACTCAGGTATATCATAGAATTGATCAATTCCATGTGGTTTCTTCCTTCTCTCCAGCTGGGACTTGCAGGTGCCAGACAGGTCTTATCCCGGGCATGGCTGCTGCTGCCCTCCTGAGTAAGAGCCATTCTTTCCAAGTTTTTCATGGATCAATGTGCGTTATTTCTGAAACAAATAATTCAGCAGGTTCCTAAGAAAAAGTGAATGAAAGTAAATTGGTTAGTCTTGGCAACTTTAAAATACCTTTATCCATTTCTCGTGCTATACCACATAATGATAGTTAAGTGGGTATAGAATTCTTGATTAAAAGTCCTTCATTTATAGAATCCAAAATTAATTCTGGGATGTCCAATTCCATGCTGATTCCTATGCATTTGTGTGGGCTATTCTCCAACACTAAAGTCTTCCTAGAAGCTTTGAGGATATTCTGTTTACCAGTGAAGCTCAAACATTTTGTAATTATTTATAATTAGTTGGTCTCTTTTTCTTCCAATGTGCTGAGTACCCACTGGGCCCTTTCAAGTTTGAAAACTCAGGTTCTTGACACTAAGTTCTTGTATTAAACTTTAATCATGTCCTTTCTGTCCCTTTTCTTGTTTCACTTTTTCTGGAATTACCATTAGTTAGAACGTGGACTTCTGCACTGCTCCTCTAATTTTCTACTTTTTATCTCTTTTATTTACTGTATGAGAGATATCCTTGTCTTTATCTTCCATCTTTTATTCTGATTTCCTTTTATTTTCTCGATCATATTTTAAATGCCCAAGAGATATTTCTTATCTTCTGATTGTTCTTTTATTTTATAGCATCTTGTTCATCTCATTTTTCTGAGCATAAAAATTTTAGGGTTCTCTTCTCCCTTTATAATCTCTGCATCCTGTGGGTTTCTTTCTCCATTTAATTTGGGCTTTCCCTTTCATGTTTGGAAACAGTCTTTTCACGTCTGGTCACCTTTGGCTGTCTATTCAATACTAACCCTTGGTCAGATGGTCTGTGTATGTGGCACAGCTTTTTGAACTTCTGGGCTTTGTAGGTAGGTTGACGAGTGTGAGCAGGTTGGGGGCATTTCAATAGATAGTACTGGAATTTCTCCCTGGGGCCATTCAGAGCTTTCTACAGAGAAGAATATCTACAATCTCCTCCTTGAGGAACATTTGCTTGACTGCTGGATGGTGCTGGATAAATATCTACAGCATCTGTTAATATTAATAGTAATTAGCCTTTTTGATCACTTACTATTGCCAGACATGGCTGAATCCTTTGTACATATCATCCCCTTTAATCCATAATCTTCCCTGTAAATGAGGCACTAATATTTTGCCCATGATGCAGAAGAGGAAACTGAGGCTTACAGTGGGGAAGGCGGCTGGAGGCCCCATCTGCTACACAAGTTTTCATGACTCTGAGCATCTCCATTCAGTTTCTCCAAAGCATAACCTACCAGTCTCTGTCTGCCCCGCCACCCCCCGGAAAGTGTGGGTTCTGTTGGTGAGGCCTCTCAATTGTTTTCAACACCCCACCACACAGGAGCTTGGGGTTTAGTTTTCTCCTCTTTGCAGACACAGTTACCTCCTTCCACCAGCCGAGCTGAAATTTATTACCACGACCTCTCTTCTTGCGTTTGCTCTGTCCTTGTGAATTTGAGCTTTTTATTTTTATTTTACTATCACACTAGCAGGTACCCCAGGAAAAAGGGAGAAAATACTATCATATGTGGAAATAATGAGTTTCCCAAGGTTGTTACTCATTTTGCAAAGTAGTACTACCATTTTGGGCCTTAAATTCACATCGTTCGCGCTTAATAAGGTGTCTTCTAAGTTGCACAACTCCAAAATTTAGTGAGCTAGTTTTGTAAATTCAAACCACATTGCTGTTTATTTTTCTAGAAATACAGCAGGGCACCAGAAAGGGTCTTAAATAGCATCTAATTTAACCTACTTATTTCATGAGAGAGGAAAAAGGAGATTCGGAGAAGTCAATGCAACCTTAATAAACAGCTGATAGCTGGCAGATTTCAGCTTGAATGAATTACTTTTCCCTGATAATCCAGTGTGCTATTCCTTATATCTTTAATTGTCATAAGCTGCAATCATATTTTCTCTAAAATTTCATTTTTTAAAAAACTTGCGCTTATTACCCAAGTGGAGATGATTAGAATAAGGGAGATATTTTAAGTTTTCAAATAAAAATGACAGTTCTTATCAATCCAATTTATTTTATTTGAAAGACCAGTGTTTCAAAGTACAGTTATTGACTAAATAAATCATTTTAGCTCCCTTAAAGTCATGCGAGGTATAACTATAAGATAAAACATGTAGAATCTCAATATAGTTCTTATTAAATTGATCATTAAACATTGATTTGGGCATTTGAAAGAATCCCCAGATGCCTGCTTGTAGACCTTCACAGCAAACACCTTCACGTGTGTGTCTTTTTCCACCCTGACCAGCTATGCAGACAGCATCAGTCCACAAGAGAGAAATGAGGCTGACACGTAATGAGAAAGTTTATTTCCACAAAACAAATAGCAGGAAAACGGCCACACAAGTTTGCGGTGACATTATAGACTGCAAGGAGGCTATTTCAAAGTGAAGGTGTAGCCACCTGGTAAAGATGGGAAAATCTAAAATCGTGCTGTTTTTTGACTGGTGGGGCTTTGCCAAGCAGCCCTGCAGCCCCCAGGCTCCGGAATGACCTTGAGATCACCCCAAACCCCCCATCTGGTAAATGTACCCTTTGTTTTCCATCATCGTGTGTAATCTCTGGCCCAGCCAATTCTTCCGTCTTCCTGCTCCTATCAAACTCGCCTCCACGCTGCCGAATCCTGAACCCTGGGCTGTCTTTCTGTCTTCCCCTCCTGCCTCCATCCCAGGAGCTTTTCTGCAGCTCAGACCCCCTGTCCCCAGCAGTTCTGTCCTGGGGTCTCCAGGTTGTCTCAGCGTTAGTGAGAACTACGATCAATCTCCCTCGTCGACCTCTTTCGTCGCACTTTCCCCTTACATGTTATCATCCCCACATAATTCTCATCGACGCTCTTATTTTTACATCTTGGCTAAGTTTTCTCATCCACTCCCATTGCTACAACTGTCACCCCTCCACTGGCGACACTAAACCTGTATCTTCAGCGTCAGTTCACAGTCATTAGCTTTCCTGAGCACTTATGATTAATAGACATGGACGTGTCAATAGCCTTTGCACATGCCATTGTTTCTATCAGTAATCTTTCCTGTGGATGAGGTGGTATTATTACTATTGTTGTTGTTGTTATTGTTATTGTGCCGTTATGCAGAAGAAGGAACTGAGGTTTGCGACGGTTAATCATCGTGCGGAGGGCACACGGCTGGCGAGGGGTGGGGCCAGGAATGAAACCCATTCACATCCTCTGCCTCCGCTGCTTGCCCACCTCCCCGGCACGTCCTTCACCATACACCATACACCCTCACCATACACCAGTCCCGCGTCTTCACAGCCCCTCCTGAAGAGGCCACCGTACCCCCAGTGTCCCCTCCCCACCCACATTCCCCGTCTCGGTGCACGACGTCTCTCCCTGCAGCCCCCAAGCTGGGGGGTGGAGAGCCCTGCGGATTTCTCCCCCCACTTTAGCCCCCGCATTCTGCTGACGGTCAAGCTCTCTGAATCCTGCTTCCTGATATCTCTCAACTCCCCCGTCCTCACTGCGCACCCCAGAGCCGCACCCTCCATGCAGACGGCATCACAGTGCTCTGTTCATGGGTATCCCCAGGCCTTTGTTTTGCTCGAATGTATTTCTTAACAAGAATGCTGTAAAGACATTCACAGAATGAAAATGTGCTCATGTTATTCTTTTGCTTGAAGCTCTCAATGGCATCCTGTGCAGAATAAAACCTAAAAATCTGCAACATGACACGCAGGGCTTCTGTGATCTGGCACCTGCTTGGCTACTCAGGTCACCTCTTGCTACTGTCCACATCTGTCTGTGACAGAGTCAACTGGTGTTTGTTATAACTGAGTATTTGGTGCAGAGAAAAAGACAGATACACACCCAGCCCTCACCAAGCTTTTCTAATATGAAAGACAAACAGCAAGCAAGTTCTAATTCCATAACCTGTTAGATTCAATGAAAGGGAGGCAGGAGCGTATAGGAGAGATGTTGATTTGGGTCAGATGAACCTTCCCAGAGAGGCGGGAGCTGGTCTCAAGAGAAGCAGGAGGGAAAGACCGTGTTGGGGGAACATTTCCAGACAATGAGAACAGAATGTGCAAAGGCCCAGAAGCCTGTGCAAGCTCGGGGCCTCTGAGGAACAGAGAGAGCTTCTCCTTGCACAGAGAGGCGTGGGGTGTTTCATGAGACGGCAGGAGACGTGGTGGATGACTCTGGAGAAAGCAGCAGTGCAAGAACCAAAAAAGAGTCTTGCTGGGGCCGGGCGCGGTGGCTCACGCCTGTAATCCTAGCACTCTGGGAGGCCGAGGCGGGAGGATTGCTTGAGGTCAGGAGTTCGAGACCAGCCTCAGCAAGAACGAGACCCTGTCTCTACTAAATAATAGAAAGAAATTAGCTGGGCAACTAAAAATAGAACAAATTAGCCAGGCATGGTGGCTCAGGCCTGTAGTCCCAGCTACTCTGGAGGCTGAGGCAGGAGGATCGTTTGAGCCCAGAAGTTTGAGGCTGCAGTGAGCGAGGCTGACACCATGGTACTCTAGCCCGGGCAACAGAGTGAGACACTGTCTCAATCTCAAAAAAAAAAAAAAAAAAAAAAAATAAGAGCCTTCCAGGCCACGTTGAAGGGTTTGGACTGGACTGGATCCTTGGAACAGTATAAACTTTTAAAAGATTTTGGGCCCGAGGGCAGTGTGTTCTGATCTACGTTTAGAAGCATCACACTGACTGAAGCAGGCAGAGAGGAATGGAAGACGGGGTAGAGACTGCTGGAATAACCCATGTAGGAGGTGTCATGGTGGCTGCATCAGCGTGGTCCTGGTGTGCACAGAAAGTGGTGATCTCATGTTAGATACGGTACTTACAGCACTTGGGCCTGGTAGGACAGACACATGGGGACCTGGTGATCCCAGAGCTCCGAGGGAAACACCTGTTTGGCACTTCTACAGTCCCCACGCATATCCCATGTGACCCGCACTTCCTGCAAACAACAGGATGCCTAAGCCAAGAGCAGGAGTAACAACATCCCTTCCCTGGGATAACCGGAAAGGAGCTATCATGGGATCTATGCATGCTATAAAAAAATAAATGGAAATAAATAAAATGGAGAATGAGAAAATAACAACAAAAGGTAGGTGATGACTTCCCAAGGAAAACAGAACAACAAAAAAAATACCTACATAAATTCAAGTCTGTACTCTCAAATTAATTAAAGTTAGAATCATGGGGTGGGGGGAGGGCAAAGTGAAACAGAGGACTGAAAGAAGTGGTAATAGGAGAAAAATCAATGCAAATGTTACAGCGTATGGAAACACAATTAGAAGGCAGGTCTCTCAGGGTGGGCTGGCCATGAGGAAGACAAGGATGGCAGAGAGGAAGGACCCAGACGTGGAGCAAGTTCTGTGTGTGTGATTGAGTTGTAACATCAGACCAATGGAACCATCTGTATACTTACTCTTTAAAATTCACATAGGTTGGAAGTACACCGTAAGAATCTAGTGGTAAATTTCCTCAGGTACAAATGAGTGGGTTAGAACATTTTGCAGAAAAATGCCATTTATTAGTTATAAACATGGACTACTGTTATACCTTAATTTCAAGAAAGAGAGAAGGGAATAAAACAGGAAAAAAAACAAAGAAAGAGATAGAGATAAAAAACCTTTGTGACTCTGCCATCTGACTATGAAATTAATTTGGAGATCATGTCATAAAAGGTCACCTTGCCCTGCAGAAAGATGGGAAAAGCAATATCACGTATTATCTTTTCTTCGCGGACCAGGGAGAGCAGAGTTACAGCAGGTAGGAAAACGCAATTACCAAAGGTTGTTATGTGGTACAACGGCGGCTTTCTCCTGTCTGTCAAGAGTTGAAGAGGATTTGTTAACCAAAGCAGTGAGCTGAAGTTAACTCAACTGTCAAAAATGACCAATTTTCAGGTTTGAACTTAGTTCAGAGCAATTTCCACTCTCTATTTCTACATATCAAATATATGTGAAATAGAATGTTACAAGAAATGTTCACCCACTCATTACTTGTCATAGAAATCATGTAGGTTTGCATGTGAACCGAAAGAGGAAACACTGGATTACCGTGATCAGAGAGACCATGGCGTCACTCACACTCACCAAGCTTGGGCCCGAGGCCACCAGGAACAAGAGAGTTGACAACACCTGCCCGGCCGGGGAGCAGAGACTTGCGCCCTGGGGAAGGTCTGGATGTGGGGTCCGGAAGCGGGGCACCACCTGGGCACTGGCTGGACCACCACAGGTCTCTGGGACAATGACTCCACCTTTGCGGGCCTCTGTGGACTCATCTGTACAATAAGTAAAGGAGTGAGAGCAACTAACCATCACTGAGCTCTTGTTGTTTGCCACAAAGTAGTTAAACTTCTTTACAAAAGAAGCAATAATCAGAAAAAAAAAACAAAACAACCAAAAACCTAGAAATTAACTTAAAAGGGTTGCCTCCGGGGGAGGGAAGGTAAGAATGGGAAGGAAATTAGATTTGCCTAGGTTTATAATGTTGAATATGGAAACATGTAAAATGTTACATGATTTTAAAAAATCAAATTAAATCAAATAAAGGAAAAATACTGTTAAGCAATATCTTAAAAAATCGAACACAGATTGAAACAATTGAGCAATGTATTTCGGGTAGGAAGTTTAACATCAAAGAGAGGCACTGCCACTGACTTCACAGCGCAGTGTTCTAACTGCACACCCCTGCATGATAACAGCACACAAAGAACTGCGAAGAATTCATGAGGTTCATTCAGTATCCTGACCGGCAATACCAATAGTAGTGTTATTTGGAGACTGTTAGAATGTTATTTAAAAACTCTTCGGATAAGCAAATGAGTAATTATGTTAATGCCATTAGGAAGAAACAATACCAAGTCAAAGAAGTCAGAGGAAAGCCTTCTAATTTTCAGTGTGAATCAGCTGTATCTGTATAAACTTAGGACTTATCTTTCCAAAAAACACATATTTCTTGTTCCTGCAACTATAAATGAGCACTCTACAGCAATAGCTTTTTTGGAGATTTTTATGAAAGGAGTAAAATCAAGCTAACTTAAATTTCTCTGCAATACTAAATGCAAGAAGCAATGAAATAGCATATCATCAGAAAGGTACGTTGGAGACCTAAGAATCGCATAATCCAGTCAAGATCCAATTGCATGCCCGATGATAATCCAATCATTTCAAAATGAATGAAACAGAATATTATTCCCAGACATGTGAAATTGCAGCAATATTCCATCTACATATCCTTCATGAAAATGTATTTTGGCCACCCCCCAAAATGGGTGATACGTTACAGCTGGAGGTTATAGGTAGTGTGAGCACGGGGCATGCCGTCAGCACTCCAGGAATTCTGGGCTTTCGGGGGCCTTGGTGGCCTGGGGTCCCTGCATGGCTTGGAGAGACCCGCTCCTCTGGCACTGCTGCCTGCTGGATTCTAAGAAAAGTGAATTCACCTTTCTTTTCCTGGTGATACCCACACAAGGCCTTGCCATGTTTCAAGCTCACCTAAAACAATGGCTAGTACTGTTTCCTTGCAGCATGTTATAACCACGGCTAAGTTACTGACCTCACTGTATCACTTCACTGGGAAGACTAGTGACTCAGAGGTGCAAAGACGTGGCAACGGTGTCTCTCCACACCAACGCAGATACACAAAGAGCATCTTACCGGGTGCTCTCGTTGGCAAAGAAGTCGCGTAATCGTTCTAAATCACATTTTCAACTGGAGAAAATCGAATGCATGTTGTAGTAGAAGCCTCTTCTCATACCTCTGCCATTCCAGACTCGTCCCTTTCTCTGTGTTAGCTTTTACGTTGGTGTCGATACTACTACGTGGTATTATGTACGAAAGAGCTACACTGAAGCACTGAGAGGCTTCTTTTCTCATAAGTACAATTCTGCTTAATTTGAATGTTCTTTTCTAGGTTTTAATGTATTTTTCAAATTTTATGAAGTCAACATAATAATAATAATCCCTAAAAGACAGTACATATTATACTTAGTTATCTCTAATATAGTATAATATTAATATATTCATGTATATGCCACCAACGGGGGGAGGAATAGAAACCAAATAATTAAAAGTGGCTCTCATGGTTATAGAAAGGTGATGGAATAATTGGCGACAGTATGGTATTTTTGCCTTTAGTTTTTTTGTATTCTCCCAATTGTTAATAATGAATCATACTCGAAATAGCATTTGGCGGTTACCACTTACAAGGCAGTAAGCAGGCCCTGGAGGACACGTGACCCAAGCCGTGGTCTCTGTTCTCGAGAAGATGTGCAAGTCAACACCTACTGTCCATGTAACAGGTAAGATGTGCTGTGCGAATGAGAAAAATCAGGATATTGCTGAGATCCTGAGATAGCTGGTTGTAGCTCGAGTGACAGGTAAACTTTGAAATGTGGGGATTGCACACACGGCTTTCCCTGGAGAGGGTTAGAACTTCAGCAGCAGGAAGGCAGGAAGTCCAGGTGTTCAGAGTGGCTGACACGTGAGGCATGTCCGGATGGGCCTTGAGGATTTGGAACGCCACGTTGGTAAATTTGGGTTTGATTAGTTACCTGCAGGGGGAGCCATGGATGACACCCTGAGAGATTCTAGCCTCATTGCCACTGCTCCAGCGGCTCCCTAGGTAGGAGCCTGCAGGAAGTGCGGCACCCTGGCCTCCGTGAACAGTGAGAAACAGGACTGGCCACTAACCAAGGAGCATTTGCTCTGCATGGAGTGAGTTTAGAGGCATAGAAAAGGGTTTAATCTCGGGGGAGAGTTGTTGTAAGAAAAAAATCAGAAAAAGAGATGTCCATATTTAAAGATGTTTGCGCTTCCCCAGGGACCCTCAGTGACAGCTGAGGACGAGGACGTGGTGTTGAAACAGGCAGAGCTTGGGTCTGAGAACCACACCTCCTGCTCAGTGCAGTCCACAAAGAAAATTCTCGGGTGCATCTGCAAGGGACCTGGGTGCTCTGCATGGGCAAGAGGTGCCATGACCCCCGTCCTTCCAAAACCACACATTTAGGACTGTATATTTGACTTTTCTTACAAAACCTCCATGCACAGTGAGCGCCGCCTTCTTAGGATAAAAACTAACTGGATTTTCTATCTTGAAAGAACTTTTTTACATGAGAATAAAGTGAAACTTTCCTCTTTCCATCAGAGAAAGCCTTCCCTTTACCACATAAAATGCAGGAGAACATTTTTAAATTTGAAAATCTCAAAGCTCCTATTTCACTTTCACAGATAAAAATCCATTATTTCCTGATAACGCCTTGGCAGGGGCGAGGTTAGACAAGATGTGATTGGAAGTGAAAGCCATCCAGTTTTATTTTCCCTGCTCCCTGATGTACGGGGAAGCCCAGCTGAGTGCAGATGACGGTGACCAGCAAAGGGTGACATCAGTCAGAGGTCTGGGAAGGGCTCCCTCTGTGTGGGGAAAACATCACCTTCTCAGAACACGTGAGCGGCACAGACAGAACGGGCAAAGCCGAACAGATCAATGCGACAGAAATAGCTGTCACATAATGATTAGTGAACGATGGCTCCTAATAATCTCTGTCAATAGACTCCGCAGAGGAGAACCTGATTATTTGGATGTATCGCAGTGTTAATCATGGCCGGGCTGCATTTGCGGCCTAATTTGTGTTTTTACAGTATGTGACATTTGAAAGCTTGAGGTAATTTTCAGGATCTTATTAGGTGTTTGAAATTCAGTTTGTGGTGTTAGCTTCAACCGTCGGCCTTTTCATTTAGAGCCTCCTTAGCCGAGTGGGCTCAGAAAGGGATTGTGTTTGGGAAGCAGTAGGATCTCTAGGAGGTCTCAAGGGTCGGTATCCATCAACTTCCATTGAGAGAACGAGATGTGAATAATTCTATATGGTCAATATAGGTGATTGACACAATACATGTCAACAGGAAGCCCCAGTGCAGATCTGCTTTGCAGCTTCTAAATTGGTTTTGTGACTGACCCCTCCATAGGAGCGTCACCCAGCTGGGCCTTTCAGGGTATGGAATGCTGACCCAGTGTGTGCAGTTCCCCTCGAGATACTGATAGGGTTTCCTTTAAGACCCAGGGAAAAATCAAGTTAAGTTCATGTCTCTGAAGAAAAAAAAAAAAAAAAAAAATCAGGACTATTGGAAAAGTTTGCCTGCCCTGTAGAGCCTGTGTGAAGGGTTACTAAAATTTGGACTCACTGGATTACTAAACTTTGGACTCACCCCATGCCCTCCAAACACCCAGCAAGTAGAAGTAATGGATGAGTCTGGTTCTTAAGAAAAATGAAAACCTGGTGGGATTTGTATCAGCCCACTGCCGTTGGTACACACGTGTGCACACACGCCCATCTTGCTGCAGGCTCTCGGGTGCCCTGCACTGACCTTCTCCTCTCTGTTCCTCCCTGGAGAAGCAAAGATGTTTTTCATCTCCTCGCATCCTACTCACTAATCTCTAATCTGATAAACGAATCAAGTTCCATGTAACTAGTTAATGGATTCTTCCATCTTGATTAATATTTGCATTTTAATATCTATCAACTACATAAATTATTGTGACCCACCATGGTGATGCTACTGATGAGAATTTTGGACAGTTTGGTTGGAAAGACATTTTGGGGTAAATAGAAACAATTCATGGTAAAATGATAAATTTATGCTTTTCAAGTCACACAAATAGGTACAAATTGAACCAGAAATGAAATCCATCTCCAAACGTGTTGGCATGTAGGAAATGATATTTATTTTCTAATTTAACCAGGGAACTTTGGTCATAAATTCATATTATCACCCCACCCAGTCTGAAAATCAAGAGCTAATACTAGAAAAATCAGCAAAACCCTGTGGGCTTTTTGTTTTGTTTTGTTTTTGCTTTTGTTTTTGTCTTTGTTCTGTTAGCATGTGGATAGAACTACATTAAGAAATAAATTTTTTACTGAGGCCATTATGCCTTTTAAATAGCTTTAGCTGTGATGTTTATTTAATTACACAGGAGGAAAAAATTTACAGTCTTTAATATGACTTTTTCCTTGGAAATTCTGGTCAAGGAATTTTTACTTAGTCAAATTAGGATATATTTAGTATAGAAAAGAAACACTAGGCAGAAATGTGGTGCTGGTGGTTTGGCCATGTTAACAGCCAGCATGGGTACTGCATGAGCAATCCGATTAGCTAAGCAGAATTTAACCAAAAACAGGACTTAAAACAATCATGTCCCTCCCTTCTTCCCCAATTGGTATGACTGATTCACACATTTACACTGTTTGGTTAAAAGTTATCTGATCAAGCTATTTAGTATGATGAATTCTATTTGTTTCTTTTAATGAAAACAATATAGTTTTTCAGGAAAAGAGATATTTTGTCTAAAAGAATGTGCTATTTAACAGTCCTCATGAGTTTTTTTCTATGCCCTTTTGGATACTTTTCAAAATTTTTTCCCCTTCTTAGGCGTAATTGTTCTTTTCGTCGGCATAATTATTAAACTTCCTGGTCATCACACGATTGTCAGTATCACTTCACCACTTTGTCCAATTCAAATTGGCTGGCAGTGGTCTCAAAGTGTGAGATATATTTTGTAAGAAAAATCAGGCTGAGTTTATAAGCCTTTTAGGGCAAGCATTGAAAATATTTCATCCCAAGGAGAGAACTGACAATACTGACATAAAGAGAAACAATGACAACTGTGGTTGGATCAAATTAAGGGAATAATTGGCAAATCCACACTTCATTTTGCACTGTGACACGAGGGTCTTATCTCTTTTGCTATGGCAATGATCAATACCATTTGCTGCAGCTGAATCAATCCCGCCACAATCCTCATCAATCGTTACAGTGACTGAAATGATGAAATCAATTTAATGACCAAATGTAGTCATTGCATCTATGTAGTTTTCCTTTCTCCTTTGATATTTATGTTTAATCTGCACATATTTCAGACTTGTTGAATATATTTTGGAATTTCAGAAATACATATTACGTATTTCTAGGAACTGGAGCTGAGATTAAATAGCTGAAGGCATACCTCCCCATCTCTACATCTTACAATTACCCTTGCTACAACACACACGAATGTGCACGTTTACAAAGGTCTTGGCTAAAACCATTAAAAAAAGTCTTCCCCAACCTTGATTATTTTCTCTATACCCAGAGGTATTCTTAGGACAGTGGAAACTGTAAAGTAAGAGATGTAAGAATAAGGAGGGGACAATGGCAGAGCAGGAAGCACCAGGAATCTGCCTCCCCATCTGACAACATTTGCACTGCAAAATACTAGCTGACTGAATTCAGCAGCATATATAAAGGATTATACATCATGATCAAGTAGGACTTTAGTCCTGGAATGCGAAGATGGTTCCTCATGTGAAAATCAATCAAGGTAACAAGTCATACAGCACATTTACAAAATGAAGAAAATAAAACATATGATTATCTCAATTGACGCAGAAAAAGCATTTGACAGAATTTAACACCCTTTCATAATAAAAACACTCAACAAACTACAGATAGAAAGAACCTACCTCAGCATAATAAAAGCCATCTATGAAAAACTCACAGAAAACACCTGAAAATCTTTTCCTCTAAGATTGAGAACATGAAAAGGATGCCCACTTTTACCACTTCTTGTCAACATAGAACTGGAAGTGCTAGCCAAAGCAATTAGGCAAGAAAAATAAATAAAAGGCCTACAAGCTGGAAAGAAAAAAAGTAAAATAATCTCTTTTCACAGATGATATGATCTTATCTGCGGAAAGCCCTAACTATTCCATGGGGGAGTGGGGAATCTGTTAGAGATAATGAGTGAAATCAACAAAGTAATAAGATATAAAGTCAAGATGCAAAAATCAGTTTAATTTATGTATTCTAAAAATGAACAATCTGAAAAAGAGATCATAAAACATTTTCATTCACAATAGCATCAAAAAGAAAAAAATACTCAGAAGTTAATTTAACCAAGGAGGTAAAAGACTGGTACAATCAAAACTATAGAATATTTCTGAAATAAATTTGAAGGAACATAAATAAGCAGAAATACATTCTATGTTCATGGATTGGAAGATTTAATATTGTAAAGCTATCAATACTATCCAAAGTTATCTACAGATTTAATGCAATCCTATCAAAATCTCAATGACATTTGTTACAGAAAAAAAAAAATCCTGACATTCATATTGAATTTCAAGGAACCCTGAATAGCTACAACACTGTGGAAAAGAAGAATATAGCTAGAGGACTCACAGCTCCAGATTTCAAAACTTGCTACAAAGCTACAGTAATCAAAACAGTGTGGCATTGGCATAAAGAGGAACATAAAGACCAACAGAACAGATTTAAGGGACAGAAATAAATCCTCACACGTACGGTCAAATGATTTTTGACAAGGGTGCCAAGATCAAAGGGGGAAGGATGGTATTTTCAACAAATGGTGCTGAGAAAACTGGATACCCACATGCAAGTGAATGAAGTTGGACCATTACCTGATACCATGTATAAAAATTAACTCAAAATGTTTCAAAGACCTAAATGTAAGACCTAAAACCATAAAACTCTTGTCAGAAGACATAGGACAAAGCCTTCCTGCCAAGATTTGGGAATAATTTCTTGGATATGACACCAAAACCACAGACAGTGAAAATAAAAATAGACAAATGGGACTTGAAAATTTTAAAATTTTATACATAGAAAACAGTATCATCGAAGTAAAAAGACGGCATGCAGATGAGAAGAAATATTTGCAGATCATATACTTGGAGCCCTTGTGCACTGTTGGTTTGAATGTGAAACGGTATAGCCACTGGAAAAAACAGCATTGAGATTCATCAAAAATTAAAAACAGAATTGTGGTGTGGTCCAGCAGGTCAACTTCCGAGTATGTATCCAAAAGAACTGAAAGAAGGGACTGAAAAAACTTTTGTACGCCCACATTCATAACATTATTCCCAATTGCCAAACTGTTGAAGCAACACAAGTGTCTGTCACCAGATAAATGGATGATCAAAATGTGGTATATACACACTCAATGGGATTTTATTCAGGCTTAAAAAGGAAGGAAATTCTGACATACACTACAACATGGATGAACCTGAGCACATTACGCTAAGTGAAATAAACCAGTCACGAGAAGACAAATACCGTGTGATTCCACTTAGGTGAAGTTTCTAGAGTAGTCACAATCATAGAGACAGAAAGTAGAGGAAAATAAATAAATATAAAAAATTAAAAAAAGGAAGTAGAATGGTGGTTGCCAGGGTCTGTGGGGAGGGGGAATGGAGAATTATTGTTCAATGGATATAGACTTTCAGTTTTGTATCATGAAAAGTTCTGTCGATCTGTTTTACAACAACGTGACTCTACTGAACACTGCTGTACACTTAAAAATGGTTAAGATGGCAAATTTTATGTTATGGGTATTTTGCCACAGTAAAATGAAATTGAAAAAATAATAATGAGAGCACTCCTTTACTTTGAAGAGAGAGTCAGAAAGAGAGAGGGAAGGTGGGTAGATAGGTCGATATCTAGATTAAGATCTGGCCAAATTTATGTAAGGTATTTCAAAAGTGACTCTTCCCGTTAGCACTTAAGCACTTGCCAAGACACAAAAGAAGAAAACTTCAGAGGCGCTTTTCTCCCTAAGGAGACAGTGGGATAATGGGAGTGGAGAAAGCTTTGTGCAGCCGGCTTCCCACCTCTGCCCTGCTGCCCTGCAGTCGCAGGGGTGGAAGCTGAGAAGAGGTTGGCTGGCGGAAGCCGTAGTGGATGAGCCTGCAACTGATCAAAACCATCACACCAGCAGGTGTTTCTATGGTGATGGGAATAAGCTGAGGATTTAAGGATTATAGGAATAGAATCGGGACGTCAGAGCAAAAAGGAGGCAGGAAGGAAGTGTGCCAGACGTGAGATGCTCTGTAGCTGAAAAATATTGATTTCTATATCATATTAATCTTCACATTTTCTGAGAAAGGACTTAAACTAAGCCAAACTGAGCTGTCCCTGTGAATCTCTTAATTTACTAGTCTAATGAGAGGGTGAGTCATAGCTCTTAAGGTTAAACAGACAGTGATTTGCAAACCACAACCTGCCAGCTTCATCGATTCCTTATGAACACTTTCTGCCGAGCACCATTTGCTAGCAAACTTTACTACCACATTTAGGCTGACAGCTATTCCTATTTCCTTTTTTTCTCTTTCTTTTTTAATATCTAGCACTAAAAAATAGCTTTTCTTAGTAAGATTTGTCCTGTTTCTTTTCAACTTTGCCTCTCGGGTATATGCGTGGGCCAGTGGAACTCAAGCAACACATCAATTAAACTTTTCATTCAAACAACAAGGATTCAGGATTCAGGATAGTTTGAAGTTAGAAGTGTCCTTGTAACAATTATATTGAAGCTCAAACCACAATTGAACAAGATATTTTGAGAGCTACTTAGACTCGGTTATTCCTGGAAAAATCACTTAACAATATCTCTATGAAATGTCATTCTCCCAGGGAAGAATTGCATGCTAATATGTTTTAAATTTTGAAAACATCCAGACATGAACATCTCAAGACAAATGCGTATTTGGAAATCATTTTCAGGGTCTAAATGATCCACATCTCATCCACTGTGTTGAGTTCTCAAAGCATATTTTTATTTTCAATTTCCACTGTACCCTAGAATTTTCTAAAAAGGTGGCATATCACTCTGCACTTTGCAAAAAATTTTTAGTATGTTTAAATAGAAGAAATAGCACAGAATACCAAAAAGGCCAGTGCACATTTTCTCCCAAGAGCTTTCTTGGTACCTGTCCTTTCCTCACATTTTGGATTCTTTCTTCTCCTCCCCCGCCCAAGTCTTGGGCTTCCTTCTCCACCGAACCACAGAGCACTAGCACTAATTCCACAAATGTCAGGTGCACACCCACTCTGGAGAGGTGAGTGAGCCACAGTTATGGCTTTAAGCTACCCTAAGTCTGCAGCACAGACACATGTCTCATCAGGACACACAGAATCTACATGCGAGTTCCTCAGTGGTGGCCCTGACCAATGGCAATCGCATACTTCCCCATGCAGCGTGTGGGTGAACATCCATTTTTCCCTATGCCATGTGTACCTGTGACCCATTGTGTTTCCAACACCTTCTGCACTGCCTGACCCCAAATGGGAATGTGGGAAATACATGTTGAAAGAGTGATGCTATAGACTGAATAGTCATGTTCCCCCCCCCCAAATTTATATGTTGAAATCTTTACCCCCAAGGTGATGGTACGGGGAAGTGAAGACTTTGGGAGGTGATTATTCTTGAAGTGGAGCCCATGAACAGGATTTGTGACTCTGTCAAGGGAGCAGTGAGCTGCCTCAGTCCTTCTGCCATGTGAGGACACAGTGAGAAGGTGCGCTCTATGGACCACAAAGCAACCCTCGCCATGTGCCAAATCCGCCGCACCTTGATCTTGGCCTTCCAGCCTCCAGAACTGCCAGAAGCCAGTGCATGTTGTTTGTAAGCCACTTAGTTATGGCGTTTTGTTGTAGCAGCCCTAGTGGACTAAGACAAATGAGTAAGGAGTGAAAGAATGAATCAGACAGAGGACCAGGTCACAGGCACCAAACAGAAGCCCTCTTTGGAGGACAGTGACATCGGGGCAGACGGAGCAGTGGCTGGGGGCACAGTACGACCTCCAGACTTTTCCAGGAACCCAGGTCCTGGGAGAGGACACCTGTGGAGGTCTCCACTCCAGCCAGTCCAGATCCACATGCTCCTGCCTGGGACGGGGGTCCAGCTGGGACCAGCTCTCTGGAGTGGCATCAGCAACATGTGCACAAAAGTCCTCACATTTATATCCACGGGGCCAGAAATTTCACTTCCAGAAATCTTTCTTAAATATAAAGTAAGAGATCTAAAAAACTGAATTTACAACTGAATTTTGTGACAAAAATCAAAAATAACCCTACAAAAATTACTTATACAACTTGTTTAACAATAGGAAAATTGTTTAAATAAATGAGGGCTCATTCATACACTGAAATATAAATAGCCTTTCAAAAGGAAATTTTATAATACTAATTAATGATGTGAGAAATTCTCATTAAATATTTTAAAGTCTAAATAGTGGCTTAATAATCAGAGATAATAACTGTTAAGGTTTTTTATTATTCTCCAGATATATTTATACATTTTAAGGACATATTTTGGTTCCTACTTTATTTCTACCTGGTGTGGTTAGAAATCACCATTATCAGTTTTATAATTGTATTTATGGTGAGAAAACCCATTTGAAAATATGAAATCACTGCTGCTTTCTCTGTCCATGCACACTGGAAATGTAGTGGACTTGAGTCTTCACAAGGGATGCTCATGGTATCAACTGCAAACGGACCAATCTGCCTCCTTCCTTCTCTATAGACCATCCTAGGAGATTATCTAGAGCCAGGACTTCGATTCTGTTTGCACATTGGTATCTCTTAAGTCTATACGCCCAGCCTAGAGCACTTTTGCAGGTGCCAGACTACTTCAAGCTAGAATTCAAACTCCTTAGAATGGCCTGCAAGACCCTCTATGATATGGTCACCACCATCGTCTTCTCTGACAACAGCTGTTCCCCCATCCCTGCCCAACACACACATGCACAATCACAGCCACACATGCATGCACACACACACACACGCATTCTGAATGATCCAGCATCATGCATTGACTTTCCCTTCCCTTGGTGAGCATCATTTTGTGTTTCATCCCAGTATATAACCCTAGGAGACGTGCACAAATATATTAATAAATAGTATTGTTCAAAACAGGCCAGAAAAGTGAGGAGACAATGAATATCCATTAATAGTAGACTGGGCAGATTAATTATAGTATAAATGCACAATGGAACAGAAAAGAGCAATGAAAATAAATGAACTATTAATGTAACTATATGTAAACACGGATGCATCTCAAAAACAAAGTGTTGCCTAAAAGAAGCAAGTTGCAGAAAAATATATGCAGCATATTCTATTTCCATACAGTCCAAAACCGGCAAAACTAAGCAATTTGTGGCCTAGGGTTGTGAGTATGTGTTGAAAACACCAAGAAATCAATGGAATGATTAATACTATCGCCAGGAAGTTGTCACCTAAAGGCAAGATGGGGCGTGCATCAGGCAGGTGTGGCGGGGACTCAGTGTGTCTGCTCTGACACCGACCAGGGATGCCAGGAGTATTCACTGTCACTCTTTTCTGCGCCTGTCCGAGGTGTGGCATGCTAAATTAAAAACAGAACGTTCCAGCCTCTCCCTCCCAATGGAGAAGCCAGAAGAGTATCTCAGAGAAAGGAAGTAGCATGTTCAAAAGTCCTGCATGGGCCAGGAACAGAAAGAAGGCAGGAGAGGCAGCGTGGCTCAGACGCAAGTGAAAACAGTGGATTCCAGACAAATTCTGAAGTGAGAAAAACACACATTTTTTACGAGCATGGTGATGAAGATGGATATTTAGGAAAAATGCCAAATGAGTGGCTTGAGAGACTGTGCATGCAGAAGCCATTTATTAAGATGAAGAAAGGAAGGACAGGGAGGGCGAGAGGAGCCCACGGTGTGGATTTGAGTGAGTTGATTTTAATACGTATGCCCGTAACCCAGCCCAGGCAGGCGGCTGCGTGGACAGGCTCGGGTCAGAGGAGGCGTCCGGCTGGATGTGATTGTAGTTTGGGGGAGTTGGTGAGTAGGTATTTCTAATCCCGTGGGAATGTATTAGCTAACCAAAGATGCATGTGTGAGGGTGAAGTAGAAAAGGAAACTGAGGCCCGAGCATCACCAGCTTGCGTGGTTTGTGTCGGGGAGGAGCGGCAGGGATGCCACTAGCCGAGAAGATGTGTAGCCAGGGCTGAAATCTTAACAGGCCCTGTGGTGCCATCAGGTCAGTGAACGATCATGTGGCAAGGACAGCGTGGTGTAGGCAGAAAGCGAAAAGTATTATGTAACTCATCTTAGATCCTTTTAATCCTCTGTATGATTTAAACGGCATGCTCTGGGGTAAATGAGCTGTTCCCGTTATCTTGGTAACACGCCATGGTAAGGAAACAGCTAGAAGCTTCCGGAGGCCACGGCCAAACTCCCAGAGAGTGAATGATCCACAGTGGAGGCTCCAACTCCAGACCTAGAAGGATCTAAACCCCCAAATCTCTCCTTCCCCCAATTTTTCTTTTATTCACTTCAAACAATACATACATGCCTTTGTATCTCTCCCATGTGTGGAATTTTAGGAAAATGTCTAAACCCCACTAACATTTTTACTGAGAGCAAACTAATTGAGGAGTTTTGGAGTTAACTTTGTTTCTGCACTGCTACAGAACCATTGCGTTTGTGTGAAATGAAAACTTAGGCAAGATAATCCTACATACCTATGAGAATAAATGAGGCCGGTTGTGAGGTCTTGTCAATCAGAATCTTTGAGGTTTGTCTACTTTCAGCCAATTTGGACATTAAATCTAAACTTTCCAATGTCATATCTCCAATTTCTGTACTGGCCACATTCTTACCTTAATTCATAAAACCTATTATTTATTCACACAAGGATTAGTATTGAGCAGTTATGTGAACATGTACGTGTGTATATATGTACGCATATGCATTTATCTGTATATGCATAGGTAGCTGTATATAGAAAGACAAAAACACATATATTTATATGTTATTTCTTCTCATATATTGGTTCCATTCCAAATGTAAACGTATTTTTCCAAGTCATTATATTTGTGAAATTTTAGGAATCTTGCCAAAACGTGTGTGATAACCTTCCAAATTTTCATGTGTACACACCTATGAGCTATTTGTTAAAGAAATCTGTCCTAAACAAGAACCTCTATATTCCGACATGTTCATTTCTAAGTATCCACAAATACTTTCATATGACTTAGAAAGGCATTTTCCAGCGACCCTGTTCCACTGAGGTGCCCAAGTACCTCTTCTCAATCCAGTGTAAATTGCTCTCTATCCATAGTCACTTTTGTCTTCAGCATGATTTCCTAATCCTAACCACAACTTCTCCATTCTGGCTAACTCAAAATCTCCTGATTCTTACTGGGGCTGTGCAGGAGTCGGGGTGGTCGTATTGTTCCACGATCACATGAATGATTTACTGACCCATCCCCACTTGCATGAGGAGCTCGGGGTCCCTCTCCCAGGAGTCTTTCTGTGTCAGCTGTGTTGGACCCAAGACTCGCTCTCTGGTTGGGGAGGAAGGAGGGACAGTGGGCTCTGCCCCATCCCTGCTGTGCCTTCACCCAATAAACCCTGCTGCATTCGACTCGTGACCCTGGGTGCGTTGGTGCCCACTTTTACACATGTTTAAAGATGCATGTTTAAATGTCATGATTAAGCATTAAAAGAATATAAGTATAACAGAATTATGTGGTCTAGCCAAATACAGGATGGGGAAAATGTAAACATAAAAACAAAATAAAAAAGACATTTGGGAGTAACGTGCAGGACCAGCCTCTTGCGATGCTAACAACCGTAAGACAGTCTGCAGCTTGACATGGAGACCTTGCTGAGCTGAGGAAGCAGAGACTGAGTTTGGGGGTTTCTGAGGCAACCGGAATTTATGGGGCATGGCATTAGAAAGAAAAAGGCTGCATAGAGAGAATCTCTGAAAACAGTCACTGAGTCCCTTGGGCCTTTGCAGTACACTGGGCCACATGAGCACGCGTGCTGGGAGGGGCCTGTGCAGCCTGGCAGGAGCAGCCCCTGTGGAGCCCAGCGATGGATGGAGCTTCTAAAGCCACTCGGCAGGGTTCCCGCCAGCCAGAGCAGAGACACCCCTTACACCGGAGCACTGGGATGAAACCAGAGACAGGCCGCGTCACAGGGGCAGGGCTGCACCAGACCCATCTTAGCAAACAGAAACAAAACAAAAACGAGCCTCTAAAGAATGAAGGATCCATCCATAAATGAACTGCTTTTCACAACAAATCACTCCCTAAAAGAAAGCAGAAAACTCCAGAGTCTCTTAAAAGTGTAGCTTCCACGTTGTCTTTGTCCACCAAAAATTCCCAGGTAAGCAGGAAACACTGACCCACAGCCACAGAGGTAAACAGCAAGTAGAGACAAACCCAGTTATGTCAGAAATGTTATTGTAAAACAGTCATTATGTTCTAGTTAGAATTTAAGTGGAAGGATAGAGAATCTCAGTAGAGAAATGAAAACTATAAAAACAACCAAAAGGAAAAATAAAACTAAAAAAATCATTATCTGAAAGAAAATAATTACTGGTCAGGCTTCACAATAGATAGGATACAGAAAACTAAATAGTGAACTTGAAGACAAAAATTGTTACCAGAGATAAAAAATGGCATATTTTATAATGATAAAAGGGCCAACTCATTGAGAACATATAATAATCCTACATGTTTGTGTATCCAGTAGCAACATTTCAATGCATTAAGCAAAAACTAACAGAACTCAGGGGAGAAATAGACCAGTCCATGGTTACAATTAGAGATTTTATCACTCCTTTATCAATAACTGGTAAAAGAAGTGAACTGTATATCAGCAAGGATATAAATAATTTTATACTTTATAAGGATATAAGCAATGCTATTAATCAACTTAAAATAATTGAAATTTATAAATACTACTTTGTAGCAATTGAAGAATATATATTCTTTTCAGTTGCACATGGGAAGATATCATCTTATGCCAGTCAGAATGACCATTATTAAAAAGACAAAAAAATAATAGAAGTTGGTGAGGATGCAGAGAAAAGGGAACACTTATACACGGTTGGCAGGAATGTAGATTACAATTTCTATGGAAAACAGTATGGAGATTTCTCAAAGAACTAAAAGTAGAACTACCATTTGATAGTAATCCCACTACTAGGCATCTCCCCAAAGGAAAAGAAACCATTATGTCAAAAAGATACCTGCACTCATATGTTTATCACAGCACTATTCACAATAGCAAAGATGTGGAATCAACCTAAGTGTCCATCAATGAATGAATCGATAAAGAAAATGTGGTACATATACACAGTGGAATAGTATTCAGCTATAAAAAGTGAAATCATGTCTTTTGCAGCAACATAGATGAAACTGTAGGTTATTATCTTCAGTGAAACAACCCTGAAACAGAAAGACAAATACTGCATGTTTTCACTTGTAAGTGGGAGCTAAACAATGTGTACACATGGACACGAGTGTGGAATGATGGTTGTTGGAGACTCAGAAAAGTGAGGGGGTGGGAGGAGGTGGATGACGAAAAATCACTTAATGCTACAATATATGCTGTTTGGGTGATGGATACACCAAAAGCCCACATTTTGCCACTATGCAATATTCTTGTAATAAAACTGCACCTCTTAAACTTATATCAATACAAAATAAAACAAACAATATGGAGGAAAATCAGTGAAAATAAAAATTGATCCCTTGAAAAGAAAAAGACAAGCCACAAATCACTAATATCAGGAGTGAAGGAAGAAACATTATTGTGAATTCCATATATATTTTTAAAATAATAAGGTGATATTACAAACTTGTTTATGTAGTAAATTGACAACTTAGATAATAGGGACAAATTCCTTGAAAGGCACAACCCAAATTATCTCATGATGAAATAGAAAATGTACACCTAGTAAAGAAACTGGCTTTGTAATTAAACACCTTTTTTACAAAAAAATACTCCAGGCCTACATGGCTTCACTTGCAAATTCTATTAAACATTTGAGGAAGAAATCCTTCCAATCCTATTAAACTCTTTCAGAGAGTAGATGAAAATGGAACACTTCCCGACTAATGTTATGAGGCACTGCAATTAAAGCGAAAAGAACAAAACTGAAGGAATGGCATTACCTGACTTCAAATTACATTACAGAGCTGTAGTAACCCAAACAGCATGTATTGGCATAAAAACAGACATATAGACCAGTGGAACAGAGTAGAGAACCCATGAATAAATCCACACATCTATAGTGAACTTATCTTCGACAAAGTTGGCAAGAACATACAGTGGAGAAGGGACAGTCTCTTCAATAAATGGTGCTGGGAAAACTGGATATCCACATGCAGAAGAATGAAACTAGACCCGTACCTCTGGTCATATTTTGATGAGCAAAAGCCTTCAACAGATAGATACTTCACAAGAGATATTTTGATGGTGAATAAGTAAATGCAAAGATGATCAACATTACTAATCATTAGTCAAGTGCAAATTATAGCCACAAATGCAGCACTAGAGTGGCTATAATTAAAAAGTTAGACAGAAAGTGTCATTCATGCATTTCTGGTAAGAGTGTGAAATGATGCTCTGTAAAACAGTTTGGCAGTTTCTTAGGTAGCTATGCATATATATGTACTAAATTAATCAGAAGTTCCACTGTAAGCTGTGTACCCAAGAGGAGCTAAAACACATGTCCACAAAAAGACTTGGAGAAGAACATTCACCGCAGCTTCATTCCTGATAACAAAAAACTAGAAATAGTACAAGTACCTATCAAGAAAAGATTGAATTGTAGTATATTTATACAATTGAATACTACTCCATGATTTTTTAAAAAGGAGCAAAGTACTTCACTCAGTAACATGGAGGAATCTCAGAAGGTTACCCTGGACAAGATATTTTGTAAATGAAGAAACATGGATACTGAATGGTTTGATATTTCACCTGAGGTTACGTGGCTGGAACCATTGACTTCAGGGCGCATATTCAGAACTGCTACTTCCTTCTGCTTCTCTGTAAGCAATGGTGAGGGTTGAACCCGCAAAAAAGTTCTAACAAGTCTGATGCGTATACAACTGGAAATGTCAGAATACACAAAGGAAAACCCGACAGAAGTGCAAACAGAGGCTGAAAACCCACCTTCAGGATGGCAATAGGCCTTTTGTGCACATGTGGAAATTGACACACAGCAAGTGTTAACATAGCAAAGAGCACAAATTATAGTCAACCCTTGAACAACACAGGGGTTGGCGCACTCGCCACAGCACAGACAAAAATCCATATATGACTTTTGACTCCCCCAAAACTTAACCACTAATCACCTGCTGCTGACCGGAAGCCTTAGTGATAACATAAATAGTTGATTAGCACATATTTTATATATATTACATGTATTATATACTGTATTCTTACAATAAAGTAAGCTAAAGAAAAGGAAATGTTATTAAGAAAATCATAAGGAAGATAAACTATATTCACTATTAATTAAGTGAAAGTGGATCATCATAAAGGTCATCATCCTCATCATCTTCACCTTGAGTAGTTTGAGGAGGAGGAGAAAGAGGAGGGTTGGTCTTGCTACCAGGAATGGCAGAGGTGGAAGGAAATCCATGTACAGGTGGACCTGCGCAGTTCGAACCTGTGTAGTTCAAGGATCTACTGTACTTCTCCGGCTACAATGCCATTAATTTAGGAATGAATCACAAAATACCTGAATGTAAACCAAAACAATTCAAAAATTTAAAACTCACTTATGAATATTGTGTTACTCAAGGAAGAAATCGTAACTAAAATGAGAAATACGCAGGAGTGGATTGCAATAAAAAATATCAAAAAACGTGACATGCTGCAGAAGCACTACTTAGGAAAAATGCAGCCTTAACTGCTCATGTAGAAAAGAGGAAAGGCAGAAATTGGTGAGTTAAGCATTCAACTTCAGAATATACCCAAAGAATAAGAGAATAGACTCAAAGAAAATAGACAATAGGAAATAATAAAGAAAAGTGCAGAAATCAGTAAAATAGATACAATAGAAACCATACAAATAGATAGATAAGTACAGTAGAAACCATATAAATGGATAGAAAATTGTTCGAAAGTGTGTCTTCCAAACTGTTAACAGCAGTTACTGCTCTTGGGAGAGGAGAATGAAATTGGAACCAGGTTGTGGGGTTGAGACATAAGAATAAGTTTTATTTTATATTATATATATGTGTACACATATATAAATTTTATTTCAAAATAAAAACTTGCTTATTTTAAATGTTAAAAAAATATAAAAATAATGTGTTATTCATGTTCTTAAAAAAAATCACACGGAAGATGGAAAGAGAGAAGAGAGAAGGAATGTTCCCAGGCAAGGTTTTAATAAAGCACCATTAGTCTCTGGCACCTTCTGGTTTTCATTTCTGTTCTGGCTTCTTTGCCCTGAGATCACTGATGCTTTCATGCTGTCTTATTGTAGTTTTCCATCCTGGCCTTTACAAGGAGTATACAATTCTACTTTTTTTTTCTGTGTGTCCTAATTTCACCTTCCTGTCCTAAAAAGCATTTAGAGGAAGGCAAAGATGACTGGACCAAATCGTCATGAAGCACTAGAGGTACCTGGCAGCCCCTGGCAGGTGCCTTTTAAGTCGTGTCTCTGCAGCCAGTTGAATCTCTAACAGGTGTCATATCTTGCAAGAGGAATGACGTGATACTTCAGTCACTTAGCAGGCATTTACTGAATGGCTACTATGTTTCAGGCATTGTTCTCAGTCTTAGTTTTATAGAGATGAAAAAATAAAATTAAAAATAGACATTTTCCCATCAATATTACATTGTAGCCAAAAACAAAAAACAGGTAAAGGGAATAAAATCATTACAGATAGTGATGTGTTCTCTTGGTGGCCTGAGAAATACAGTGAGGGCGGGGAACAGCTTCTTTGGGAGACAATATTAAGATGATATTTCCAAGATGAAAAGTAAGCCCCCAAAAGAGTGGGGACGAAGAATGCTGAAAGCCCATGGATGGAACCATGTGCAAAGGCCCTGTGGTGGGAAGCATCTTAGCACACTGAGCAACAGAGAGAAGACTGACATGGTGTCCACACAGTGAGCGTTTGAACAAGGGCAGTGAGATTTCCTACAAGAGATGGGCAGTGCCCACATCATGTCAGGCCTTTCTGGCTGTGGGATGCTGTTTGGATTTTATTCTAGCACAGAGAATACATTTGAGGGCCAGAGGACTTTTCTCAAGCTTCTCAACTCCTCCACGTGACAAATCCTTACCTACCTTATATGTCATTTCTTTCTAGCTCTGTGGTTGTCCTATAGCTGTAAATCTGGACTCTTTTCTCAATTATTAACTCCTGCGAGGGAGGGGTGTGTCTCCTACTTCTTTGATATCCAATCCAGTACGCTGGAGACATAGCTGGGATTCAATTTTTCAGATCAAGTGAGCAGATTTCTGCTCCCTCCTCAGAGCCGGCAGGCTGCTGTCCTTCTTGGCCTTGGTGCACCTGGGACTGCTGCTGGATGTGGGTCTAGGTGTGTTCCTGGAAGCGCCACTCGGAGCCTGTGCATCTGCTGGTTTATAGCTCTTGACATGGCGTGTCCATTACACTTAACGGCCCTGTCCTCATTGCCGCATTTTATCCTCGTTGGGCCACACAAAGCCGCCCACAGGCTATGCACGATCACTCCCCATTTAGACAGCTCTGCACTAGTCATCCCCACGTCCGCTGTCCTTACTCTCCCTTTCTTCCCACCTGTGTCTCGAAATCCCCACTCGTCCCCCACTGCAATCACAGACCAGCCCAGGGCCTTTGTGGGGACCTGCCTCTGACACGTCGAAAGGCACATACGCGAAGACCCACCGTGGGCTGATCTTCCATCAGGATCCTCCACCGCCGACATCCTGGCCTCCTGGTGTCTTTGTTCTGAGAAAAAGCACAACCGCAGCAGCGAGGCAAGACACGGCTTTGCGCACAGGGGCCCCCTCTGGCTGCGCATCTCCCGGGAGTATCCCACTAGATCTTAGGAGAAATGAGGCACCAGGTAACAGCCACCTAGGACTCTTTCTCCTAAAATTCTCCCAAATCCTAAAAATTGCTCCATAAAAACAAAACAAGACAACAAAACAAAACAAACAAAAAAGCAAATCCTCCATGAAACTCTAAATTCCACCTTGTCCCAGTGCCGGATAGTGTATACGTCGACATTTAGTTATATGTCGTTTTCCAGTGATTTCTGGCTATTTGTCTATGGACGTTTGTAGCACACATTTTCCAAAGTTACTCGTCAGCGGGAGTCCTGTCTCCCATTTTCCCACAGGCATTCATGAAAAACCCCATGAAAAAGAAACTTCTCCAACAAGGAGCATTGCATCAGGGGCCGGGACTCCCCGGATGCTGTGTTTGGGTCGACCCACCTGGATAAAAATGTAGCACCGCTCACTTTTTATTAATACCATGGTGATATGAGAAGGTATAAAACGTGAGCGGTTGAGTTTGATGATCTGCCTCAATCCCGTCCAGGGAAATGTTCGTAAAAGTCTCTTAAAGGAACGAAGCCAGCAGGGAGACCTCGGTAGGCCCTGCACTGGCTCTAGAAACATGTTAGAAAAAAAAAATGATCCTTTCCAACATCAAAGAAATTGGAATCCAAGCTTAAATTTTAGGGAAATGCCTCTCATAATGGGAATAATGTTTCAATAGGACTTACAAATTAGCACATTTCCAAAGCCCCCTGTTCCTTGTGTGATCTAAGCATTTCCAAAAATATTGTTGGTTACAGAAGTGCTAAAAAAAAAAAAAAAAAAAAAATCAGTTTTATTTTCTATGGAATCACCTAATGAGGTAATTATCCCAGGATAACTGTTTCTTTAAGCCATCTGCTGGCATGGGCAGGCTGGGCTGCGCCCAGCCTGGGCTGGGGGACGTGGGGAGCGTCTCTCTGTACTCCTGGGGCCTGGGGGATGCTGTTCTCTTTCGAGAAGCTGGAAAGCACAGCCATGCAAAACTGAGGCCTCCACTCTCTCTTAAATAGCCTCGTTCCTCTCCTGTGGCCTGCCACGCGCCCTGCGTCTTTCCTGCCTTAGGTTATAAATGAGCAGCCCCCGCCCCTCCCGCTGCCTCCCTGCCCTGACACCCAGAGATCACAGGGGCACATTGTTCCCCGCGGCGCCCTCACCCCGGCGGCCACCATTTCCTGCACAGGCACAGCGCTGACATAAAAGGCTTTCCTCAGCTTTCATCCAATCTGGGTTGCTGGCCTATTTCGTGACATTAATTCTCTCCCTCACCAATGGCCACATCAATTCAGTACTTTATAAACTATTCCAGGGACCCGATTTATCAGGCCTGACAGTGCCGCGCGCTGAAATAAACAGCGTGGCCTCAGCCTGACGCACACCCTGCCCCTATTTGTCATTATTTAATTCAAGGGCCTAAAATTCTCTGACATTATTAATAGTAAGATGAATCACTGGAAAACTACAGAATCTGTGACCAACGAGGCTGAAATAATCCATTTTGGTGGAAACGTCCGTGCAGAATTGCATCTCCGTGGCTGGCCCCTGCCACGGGCACCACGGGCCTGGGTGGCAGGAGCGGGACAGGGAGCCCCCCAAGAGTCACACTCCACGGGGGCAATTCTGACAGTTCTCTCCCACACAGCTCAGAGCGAGGGGGGGAAGCAGGAGTGGGGACAGGCCGGAGGGTCACCTCAGGGCTCTCGCCTACGTCTGTAAAGTGATTTCAAATGTCCTAATTTGAGCCGTTTTGTACTTGATTAACTTTAGCTTGTCTGGCTTTGAACTTGGGTAGGAGCCAGACCTGGAAATCTATTGGTTAGTTACAAGAACTGTAGTATTTAGCCACTTTGAGCCACGTTGGATGTTCAGGATGTGTTCCAACACCTGACTTCAGCTGTAGGGTCTCATTATTAGCATGTTATTTCTTGTTAATTTAAAGGAAAAGACACTTCTACTTCTTAATAATTCTTTTCTTTTTTAAAAGAAACCGTGAGAAAAGGAAACTCAGAAGGAATTTTCTCATCTTTTGCTCTAAGATCCAGGGGAAACAGTGAATGTTACAAGTGGATAATCTCTGGGACAAGGTTAATGGTCTTCAGCAAAGCTGTGGAGTGAATGTAACAATAGACTGATTCCTCAAATAATGATATGTTTCTTTTTTAAGCCTAGCAGGATAATCTTCATGAAAGAAAAATCTTTTGAAGTGATTTTTTTTAAAAAAAGTTATAATTTTATATTTGACCCAAGCACTATCGAGTAGGATTAAAATTAAATCTTCCCAATCTTAAATATTTGATGGGAAATAAGGTGCTTGACTTTTCCCAGCAAACTCTCCTAGAAATACCAGAAGGGTTATTTCTTATAATTAACTTCAACTAACTCTACAAATGTAAGCCCATGTTCTCAAGTTCTATTTTCTGGATACAAGAAAGAATATCTGCTCGGTGTGCTTTATTAAATACATAATGAAGGCTACTCAGTTTTGCCTCTTTCCTGCAGCAAACCCACCATGTTGTGCTGCAAGCAACGAGAAAGGACGTCATAGTCACCATTATCACAGTTCACCAAAGGCGAACTCAGACACCCAAGTAACAAATTCCCGACTGTGTTGCTAGATGATGGGTAGTGTCATCAGGCCTAGTGTGGACTTTGTCTTACATTTCCTGTCACTTCTGAGCTCAGGGGCTGAGCAGAGGGCAGGCCAGAGGGCACACCAACTCTTGCCCTACCAACGCTAACCAGCGTGGGCATGAACTAAAATATGCACCTGACTAGACCCTGTGAGAAGAACTATCACTGGCATCTGCAAAGAAACATTGGTGGCATCGGGAAAGCCATCAGATGTGTCCCGGCAGTCAAAGGCTCGTGCTTCCCTTCCTGCACCTGCATTTGACCTCTTCCTCCCACTTTACGTGTCTAAACTCGATATTGCAAACTGGCAAATGTCCTCACATCTTCACTCTTTCTATACAGTTCCACCCTCTTCTTTTCCTCACCTAGAGTGATATCCTCTCTTCTTCCCTTTAGTGTGTGCGTCAGTTACACATACTCTCTGTGTAACAAACATCCCCCAAATCTCAGTGGCTCACATTTTTTTCTTACCTTAATCAAGAGCTGCAGGTGGGCTGGGGCTCTGAGCAAGGTTGTGCACCCACCTCGGGCTGGCCACATGGCATGGCCTTTTACTCCAGGACCCACACGGCGGGGGGGGGGGGGGTGCCGTGTCCTTGTGAGAGAGGGCAGGAGCCCCCAGGCTGAGCTGGGCCAGCTCCTGCTCACATGGGCGCCTCTGCTCCCCTTCTGTTGGTTTAAACGAGCCACACAGTCACACCCGTGATTGGGGTGTGTGGCCAACTACAGGGACTGATATTCCAGGGGAGGGACAAAAAATTGTGAACACACTGAAGTCCAGCAGAGTGTTCTCTAACTGAGCCTGGCAATGGGACTCCCCCAGGCAGTGAGAAGAGTCTTCCAGCTTCCTCTGATACGCCAAAGGCAGTAGTGTCACGGGTCAGCTTGAGCTGAGAGACAGCCAGTAGACTGTGACTCCTTGGGGAAGTAGTGCGGGAGTTGGTCACTGTACCTGCCCCCCTCATTGGGGACACAGGGACGTGCCCTCAGGAAGCATGTACCTCGCAAAGGATCAGAGCAGCAGAAACCACTCTGTTCTAACAGGGCATGAATAGCTACGGCCTTCGTGTGTCTCAATTTAATGCACATAATTCCCTTTGAAAAGGAACATGACTGAGAAATTTATACTCAGAAAGGCAGAGGAACTTGTTAATAGAAGGGGCTTGCTTTAAAAAAAAAAAAAAAAAAGAAGTGAGCTAGAGGTCTCAGCAGCCATCTACACCAAAGCCCAGGCGACTGTAGACGTTTCCTCTCCACTTTCTGTGCTCCAGCCTCAGTCATGTCAGTGAAGTTCTGTGGCCCGAATCCTACACCTGCCACACAGAAAGTGCCTCCTCTCTCGGCCTCCCTGTTTAGTGGTTGGGCAATTGCCTGACGTTCTTTCCAGCTGTTCTGAATTCTCCACTTCCTCAATGTCAGTGGGACTCACAGGTGTGGGCTCACAGAGACGTCACCATCCGTGGCTGGGTCTCAGATCCAACACCTCGGTCCTACTCTGGTATTTGGCTACTGGCCACGCAAATGCGGTATCATTTTCCAAAGTCCAAGAAATACCACTCACACGGCCTCCAGGACCAGGAAGCTGAGCATAGACCCTGACTACATAGAGCTTTTATGGAAGTGGCAGTAACCACAGCACAGGAGAGTGGGGCCTCCCAGCCCTCACCCCGTCTTGTGAGGGTGCAGATACCATCACAAAAGTGGGAGAGCAGGTGTGCCGGGTTATTGCAGCGTCACCATGGAAACCAGAGATTTACAGCGATGTCATGCACAAGAAGACCACTCTCAGTTTGGAGCTTTCCTCATACCAAGGAAATGGATGAGCTTTAGACCACTTAATGACAAACTTTACATTCTCCGATATCTCTCCCATTCTGCTCAGTTTACTTACTAGTGTGTCTATGACAATTCAGCTTTTATTTGTCCAAGCTGAAATAAATGCTGAATTGTGTTCAAAATCAGAGTCGTCATTTCATATATTATTGATAGACATACTGTTTTCCCCAAGTTGAAAGGAAAATACCTATTTAGAAAATACTGTATAAAATACAGCACATGTCACGATTCCTTCATTTGTGTGCTCATGTAACAAGCAAATTCTGTTATTCATTCGTGCGTTTAGGGCTGAATTTTAACTGATGATATGAATTACTAAGACTTCATATATTTAAGGCTTCCAACAATAAAAGTATTTCAAATAATTTCCTTCATAAATGATTGTTCTAATAATTACCATCCTAGCTATGCAGTTAAAGCTAGAAATAATAAAATTCATCAAAAAAAAGAGAAAGGACTCTCGATTCTCTCTAAAGTCTTCTGCACTCTCAAGTAGCCAAAGAAGTTGCCACCTCTTAAATTAAGAGGCTCTCTCTCAATACACACAGATATATAAAGAATATATATTTTATATATTACACAGCTAAAGGTAATTAGAACAAGCAACCAATATGCAAAAGCAGATTTATGTCTTTTACATTTATAGCATTAGATCTTAATTTCCAAATAAACATTATATGAATTTATCTCAATTTTATTTTTGATTTGAAAATTTACCGTATTTACTGCTAAAATAAACCTAACACGTAAAAAGATCATTCATATATATGTATATATCTTCCATTTCCTGTGGTTTATAGTCAGTGTTTAGTCACTTGGAGCCTAGGTGTCGATGTCGTTCTCTGCAAACTCTCTCCAACTCTGCTGCCCGGTGTTGGTCATTTCACTTCTCATTAGCGCTGTCCCTGAGGGACAGCCAGGAGAGAGACAGGAGGTGACTCTCAAATCAACCGATTTACTACTCATTAGCTGCTCTGATGAGAGATCTGATGGGAAGGGAAGTTGTAACTGTTAACTTAGGAGGGATTTGAATAGTGTCTGCTGACTTCAGATTTCTGCACTTTCCCGCACACGTTCACACAGGAAAGCAAGAGTTGGCTTTAATAATTCTCATGTGCTCTGTGCTTTACTATCTTGGAATCTGTGATAAGTCAGCAGTGCTCAATGGAAACTTTCTCATGATTTATTAATAAAAACAGATTTGCTAAACAAAAGGATAATATAAACACTTGTAAGAATGTTTTAAGTAACTAATGAAAAATTTAAAGAAATGAAGCATTCCTATGTAGATATACCATGCTATGTGAATTAATCACACTATTTTATTAAGTAGATATTATAGGAACTTATACCAGCTGATAGAGTATCACAGTCCTTTATTTGAAATTCCAAAATCCAGAAAGCTTGAAAGCCAACACTTTTTTTCTTAACTCCTTTGGTGGCAGCACCTGCTTTAATCTGAAATAAATTGCAGTTATGTGCTGCACAATGATGTTTTGGTCAACCACAGACCACATACACCATGGTGGTCCCAAAAGATTAGAAAACTGTATTTTTGCTGTCATTTTCTATGTTCAGATACACAAATACTTACATTGTGCTACAATTGCCTGCAGTATTCAGTACAGTAAGATGCTTGCACAGGTGTGCAGCCTGGGAGCCGTCGTGTACCAAATAGCCCAGGCGGGTAGCGGGGTATGCGGTCTGGGGCTGTGTGAGTACACTCTGTGATGTTGGCACGACAACGAAATTGCCCAGTGAAGCAGTTCTCAGCATGTATTGACATCATTAAAGGACACATGACGTAATGGTAAAGCCTGACCTAAACCGGTCTCAGGCTATTTAAAGTCTTTCTCTCTCCTACTGTGTGAATATTCATACCTTCCTCGGAGCAGAGCTCCACAAACAGCCGGTTCTGGTCATTCTGGGTAATGCTGCTCCATGAAGTCACTGTGAACACGGAATTGGCAGATTCGGAACCACCGCTCCTGGGGAGACACAGCGCTGGGTTACCGCGAGTCTCTGATCACAGCATTTGCCTCAAGCAGTCACTACCAACCTTGCTTTACGTGTTTCTGTTTCAAGACACGTATTTAGTATGTATAGTGGGCTCATGAACCTTGAACTCAGCTCTGTAACGTACTCCCGAAGGAAGTGTATCCAGCACACGTGTGTCTCCTCCATAAGGCACATCACAGCCCAAGTGCTTAGGACACCACGCAACACTTCAGCCCCACACTTGGGGGCCGTTTGAACAGCAGCTTCACAAACAGAAAGCACAGAAATGCAAAGAAATTTGACAGCATAAAGGAAACTTGTTCACAGTCTGAGCTGCAACAGGAAGGTAGAGGGTCCAACTTCAGCTGGAAACATGGGGACCACAGGTGGCTCAAAAAAAATTTTTTTTCTTTTTTTTGCTGCTCTGCACATGTCTGTGAATAACCGAGAAAGCACTGTGAGTGTTGACCTTGCAGTAGTAAGTTTTATCCAGTAGGAAAATTTATAAACATGAAACCTCCCAATAATGAAGACAAACTGTGCTTGATTCCTGAGCGCTTCTCTGCACACTTACCATACGACCTATTATACAATGCGGGCATAGCTCTGCATCCTAAAATCTGAAATTTTAGAATTCTGAAATACACTTGGCCTCAAGGATTTCAGGTAAGGGATTTGGAGCTCTTCGTGTCTTCAGAAATACAATAGAGGCCTGAAAACTGAGTTTCCTTGAGTCAGTATTAATTAATGTACTTCTATCTACAGCTGTTGTTTGGTGTTCCAGATAAGCTTGTGGGAGAAATACAGTTAACGGGTAATTCGTTTTAAAATTATGCTATCCCCCTCCCCCCATCAATTTGCCTGACAGCCATATTCTGCTATTGTCAATACGCAGCCCCCGCGAGGTACAAACACACAGCATCCGTATGCAGGAGGATATAAACCACACGCTAATTGAAAAGTGATTTTACTTCCCAGTGACGTGGAGAAGGGGGAAGTAAGCGCTGTCTGGCCATACTGATGAGGTTGCCTTGTCAGGGCGCGTTACGGGAAACGCCATGCACTTCAGCATCCAGTTTCTCTAAGTTCCTTCTTCGTGTTCTCCCATGACTTAAGCCTAACTCTGTGAGCAGCACCATGTAAAATGCCAGGAGGAATTAAATGACTAGGAAAATCAGAGGCCGTGAGGTCCCTCAGGAGGTCTTGGCACACCCAGGGCAGGCAGGGGAACGGCACCAGATTCCAGCAGAGGGTGGGTGCGCTGTCTTTGGGATTTTAAAAGCAGTAACAAAATTGAGCAAAACTTGGTCTGTTTTGTGTCATCGTCCTGCCCTGGAAAGGCTAAGCACTGCCAATAACACATTACTCCTTCCTAGGGAAAGAAAATGTTTTTTGGTTTATGTTCTGAGCAGCTACTATGTGTAAGCTTCACACTGGCACATTTCTACGACCTCCCCTTTGCTCCACCCTGCAGTGCGCACAGCGGTTAACCCGCCCCGACGAGGGACCCAGCTGCACACGCCGTCTTCAGGATGAGTCCCCAGCGGCTTCGAACGGTTCCAGCTCCCCGTGTGCACGCTGCAATCTCCAGGCCCTGAGACCCTGCGTGTCCCTGAATTTAAAGAGCAGATTCCAAATGAACAGCCGTTGTGGTCATCGTGACACAGAAGACGAGAAAGTGAGTCGTGTCACTCTGTGAGGACACCGGGGTATTTCTGTTTTGAATTTTAAACAGTAAAACAGTTTATATTTGAGTTATTATTTTTAGCAAATACAAATTTTAGTTCAGACAGGGAATATTTCACTAAATAAGAAAACGAATCTAAAATCTAAATTAATTTTTTTAAATTGCTTTTTTCAAAACTAGAAGCCAGAAATGTAAAATCTTAAATCAGTGACCTGATTTAATTGCCTATATTTCACCTTTAGTAATGTTTTGGTTTTATAAAAATTAATTTATTCACTACCAGACAATTAATTATTCACAGGGAATATTATTATATCAGACTGGCATCCAAACATTAAAGTCCAAGCTTTTAAAAGCTATTATGGGTTTTTAAAAATTTTCATACTATAACTTTTCTCTTCCTTATTTTTTCTTTCCATGATTTTATATACATGAAGCTGAACTAAAGTTTGTGATTTTCACTCTGTGATGTTCTCTGCTCATCATTATTATTATTTTTTTTTTTTTTGAGACAGAGTCTCACTGTGTTGCCCCGGCTTCATCATTATTATTTTCTATTTAATGTTATGATTATTACTAAAAATAATTTTATCACATAGAGGGGTAAAGTGTCAAAAATGTCTGCTTTCTGGGTCCGTATGCTGGGTATTGGTCTGCTAGAGACAATGGTAAAATGATTTCTAGAAATATCTTTCAGTTTGGCCTTAAATTTTATTTTAGTTGGTCAAGATACAATTCAAAAGGTGAGGATTCTTAGGGCGCGCCTGTGTCACAGGTAGGGCAGAACAAGCTGCTTACCCGCCATTCCCCAGTCGGCTCCGAGAGCTCTGTGCTCCCTGCGTGGAATCAACGCTGGGGTGTGGGTACAGGTGTTGGCCAGAAAGTGTCTGTTTCACTTCATTTGTGTTAAGAGTTTTATCCATTTCTCCTCCCCATTAAATTTCTCCTACCTGTCACCATCTCCTCGAATCCCCAGACAGGCGGCATCCGAGGGCTCCCTGTGGTCCCCACACAGACCCTGCCCACCCCGACCTGGTGGGGAAACGGCAACATGTGGAAGGGCTTTATTCCTTGTAACCATTGCCTTCAACCGTTCGGATGAATTGTCTTCAACGTCTTAGGTAGACTCAGGAGTTCCCTGGTCATTTGCAGGTAGAAAAAGGCCCAGCCCAGTGCAGTAAATTCCAATTTGAATTTCCAGTCATGGTCCACACTTCCACTCAGGCTTGGCCTTGGATCTGGCCCAGGAAGTGGACCTTGGGGAGGGCACATCACCTGCCCAGCTACCCCGTGGACCCCCCTGGCTGGGCCAATCTTCTGGGCTGGAGTAGAGAGGACACCGGGAAAGGCGGAGGACAAAGCCTCTGCTCTAAGTGGCGGGAAACTCCAGACAGCCCCATGTCCCTGCTGCTGCCACCCGCCCGGGGCTCCGTGCCCAGTGGGATCCCTCCCTGCCACCCCTGAGGTCCCCTTGCCAGCTCCTGGCACACAGGCCAACCCTCCAGGGTAAGGGTCTAGCTGCCCACTCCTCAGCATGGTGTCTCCTAGACCCGCTGTGACCTCTGCGAAGGTCACACGCACCCGATTGTCCATGAGTGATGCCTGAAGGCCCTTCTGTGGGAGAAGAGAGGAAAAATCAGTACATACGTAAGGGTAGTATCGGCACCTGCATGCCCTTGCGGCTGAGGGAGGGTCCCCTCTGCTGCACTCCTGTCTCGGGGACTGTGCAGTGAGGAGCAGGACAGTGGCACCGAGGGAGGCGTCTCACTGCCCACTGTCTAGGGTTTGACCTGTGGGACGTCTTCAAAACTCGGGTCCTTATCTCTCCTGCCGGACAGCAGGGCAAGGCCCACTCACTTCCCCACCGCAAATGCAGGAGACATTCCAGCCACTCTGGAGAGTCTGACGCTCTCCCCTCCGTGTCCCTTCTTGTGGACGTAAGCCCCTGGCAGGCATGGTCCCTGTCCCCCTCTACTTATTCTACTTATTCTAATAATCTACTTATTGAGATTATTCTCAGCTGCATGACATAACCCGTGTTTTCCTTCTTAAAAATAACAAGGCCTTCAGTTGACTGCACCTTCTTTGTATCTCTAAACCTGACCTGGCCCTGAAGTTCAGACTCACCCACGCGGCTGCCAGCTCAACATTTCCACTGGCACATTTAGTAGGACTCATAGGCTATCGCGATCAAATGAGCTTCTGACTCACTTCCCACCACCACAGACTTCCCCCAGCTTCTTCTCAACATGGCGAGGTGGCAGCTCCTCCGTCCTGGTGCTCGGACCAAACCCTGAGTCACGTGAATTCCCTCTCTGTCCATGTGCACCATCCTTGGTCAGAGCATCCTGTTTCCTCTGCCTGAAAACACACCCATCGTCCGAGGACTTCTCCCCACACCCCTCCCGGACGATGCCAGCCTGGATCTCCTGACGGCTCGTCCTCCTGACAATCCACGTTCCACAGAGAAACCAGAAGGAAACTTTAAATGAAAACTATATGCTGCGGTGCTCCTGCTTAAGACTGTGCAATGGCACCGTTGCTCTCAGAAGAAAATGCCAGATCTTTGCTGGGGTCCACACGGCACCACCCGTCCATATGCGCTTCTCCAGCCTCAGTGCACGGGATTCTTTTTTTTTTTTTTTTTTTTTGGTGCATCGAGCACAATTCTCACACATCCTGTTTACTCTTGCTGGGTGGCTTTTCCAGTAACCATCCCACCTGGCTGGAAAGCTCTGATCCCTGCATAACTGACTCGTTCATTCTTATTCGTAAATGCCACTTTCTAGTGCAGAATACAAGATGTTCCTCAACAACCAATCGAAAGAGCCAAGGTCACTTCCCAGCACACAGACTTCGGATATCTATTGCTTGTTTGCTTGTATGAATGCTCTTGTCTGTCTCCTGCCACTGAAAGTCAAATTTGTCCAAAGTGGAGATTTAGACAGAATTGTTTACTGCTGCTTGCGCTGGACTCAGAGCAACAGGCCCCGCTTTGTGTGAGATGAGATACATAAACACATGTCAACCATACGCTCGTCTGCAATTTCATTATTTTTATATTCCTTAATGGTGTAGGTTATTCAGACAGACGTAAGGAAGACCATCTTGGACGCACCTTCCATCTTCAAAGATCCTAGACTATCACTTTACGAGTGGCAGACACTTCCTTCTGTACGAACTCTGTCGCTCACCTACTGTCCTAGCTCAGGCCTCATCAAAACACGTACAAACATGCGAGTTTAACTCAGCTCGACTCAGCTGTGCTCAGCAGCGTTCAGGGGGTGGCCCTAGTCGGATTCAGAACGTATCACGGGCAGACATTCTCTGTAGGAAGGAGAAGCTCAGGGTGAAGCCAGGCAAAAGTTGTTATGCACTGTGGGAAAATGTGCCAGATCATAGTGCTATGTATATATTTTTATCTTAAGCATTCGATCTTCCTCAAGGAACAATTTCAGCCACTAGAACAAGAGCATCGACACCATCTACACTGTATTTCACGTGGCTCACGGAAGAGAGTTGCCAAGTTCAGGGCCCTGGAGCCCAGCCAGTCGGATCATCTGAGCGATGTTGGATGCGACAAGCCGTGCTGAGCTCAGCCTGTGTTTAAAACAAATAAGCCGAATACACCCCCTTGACACCATCGGGAATAAGAACAAAGCCCATGGAAAGCAACCTGAGCCCCTCATCCAGCCCCACCCCCGGGAGCGATTTAGAACAATTGACCATGATACTTGGTTTCTAGTAGCACTTCCTCTAGGTCAGAAATTCATTTAATTTAATATTTTTTCTTCATTAAAGGAATTTGAAAAATGTAAAAACTGTGGAGGAGAAATAAATAAACACACAGTTCAAAGTATTCCTTCCAATTCTTTATTTAACCCAAGGCACAGATTTTGGGGAAATTTTTTACACGGTCATACTTACAAGCATAATTCATATATAATTTTGTCTCATTTTTCACATGATTTCATGGCACAAGCATTTCCATGTTAAATACTTCATGCTTGGCAATAGCAGGCACTTACTCTATAGTTGTGGTTTAAATTCATGTAATGGCTTCATTACTTGTCATCAAGCTACTGTGCATAATTTATTATACTATGACCTGATATTTCGGCTGGTTCAGAAACTTGCTTTCTTTTTCTTTGATTCTCTCCTCTGTATTCGTGTTCATTTCTCCTGAAACACATTTCTTGGCTGAATCCATGAATCTAAGAGAATGACATGGATACAGATGAGCCTGTCTCCGTCCAGTCCTCACTACATGTGACAGGCCCGGACACGAGGTTGCGGAAGGTTTAAGTCATGAAAAGGCAACGTAAACTTTAAGTGTAGAGAGTACGTAAGAAAATCCCACCAAAGCCCAGTCTTCGTCAGATATCTCTTGGCACCGTCTAGACAGCTGGAATTTTCTAGTAACACCTCCATCCCGCCTGGATCTTTTCCATTTCTTGCCAACACCGTCCCCCCAACCCTTGCCCTATCTGACTGTCTGCCGGCACAGTGAGGCCATCCGAGACCTGGGCCACGCCTGCACTCCTCATGGTAGCCAGGCACAACCTGGTTTCTTCTCCTCTTGTCAAACCACGAGACAGCAGTGGTACCCTGCAGTGGACGGGGCTGATCCTTCGTAAAGCTATGACTGAACTCAGTGTACGGAGCTGGCAGACGACCTCATCAGGGTGATGGGATGTGCTCCCTCCTGGAAGCAGAGCTAGAGAAAGAACGTGGTCAGCTGGCCAGTCACCGTAGCGTGTGTGCACTGGACCCACACCGAAGGGCAGGCAGCCCATGTCCACGCCACTTCCCTTTTCTCTGCCACGGCAACCCCCGGTGCTGCCAGGCCAGGCCTTTACCAGTCTCTGCACACTGTGCTCATTCCTGCTCTCCCGTGTGCGCACACACGTGCACACACATGCCCACACACAGGATCCCTGCATTCTTCACTCCCTCCTGTCCAGGCACGGCCCGTCCTGCCAGGCCCGCCTGAGGAGCCCTGCTCCGTCCGAGATGCGTGGCCTCGCTGCCACCCTGCCTGAGCACTGCTTCCCTTCTCTGATCTCGTACAGCCCGGCCATCCATCTCTTTCATGTAAGCAGTTAATAATATGTTGTGAGTTGTTCCCTAAATGCCCCTGCATTTTATCACCACGGCTGGGCTGCAATCTCCCGAAATCAGACACTCCGCCTGGCGTTGCGTGCGTATCTCCATAGCCCTTCCCCGGAGCACAGGGCTGTGGGCAGAGATTAATCTCCCCACACAGACTAGCGCTGTGCTCATGCGTTTCTCCCTGTCAAAGACACAATCTAGGGGGTAGGAAATTTCTTTGTTTTTCTCCCTTTGCCGAGGGGAAGACCCTCTGTAAGAATAACTAACCCAACTTTGTCTTTTAACTGTGGATGCCAGCTGCCCCTGGGATGCTCACCTGGGCTCTGCCTCTTCACACCGTGATTGTTAAAGACAGGACTCCACTGGGCCATGGGTCAGTGCAGCCCGTTTATTGTGACTTTGTGGGTTAGTCTTTTTAATCTGGAGCTGAAATACAAAGACACCTGTCGGCTACCATCCGTAACAGCACCCACGATGCCGAGGTCAGCATGGCCTGGCATGGCCAGCACCCCGCCCTCCCTTCCTGCAGGGAGCGGGGGAGGAAGCTGCCTGTGCCCGATCCCAACAATAAGAACAGGTCTTGGAAAACCTTTAGGCAGCCCTCAAAATGCTCAGGTTAGAAAATTTCTCCTCCAGCCGGGAGGTGGGGTCCTCCAGTCATCACGGCTCCCCATTCTCAGAAGGAGTTGGGGAGGCCACGGCTGTGCCCTGTCCCAAGCCCCCCGACCTGACCTCTTCTGCTCACACAGCTGTCAGCTCAGGCCAGGCAGCCCTCGAGGCAGCCCAACTACCCACCCATGGGGAAGGCCAACGTGTGGGAGAGGGTGGTGAGGAACAGACCGCAGCCAGCACGTTCCTGCCTTCCCGGCCTCCCGGAGGGAACTTCCGTGTTAGGGGCAAAGGTCCAAGGAGTATGGAAAACTAAACCCCTACACCTGGAAACACTGAGGCAGAGCAGTTCAGGGGAAGCTCACCCCTATATATCACATATTCCCCCAAATGCGTAAATGGCTTTTTCCACATTCTGGGGAAGAAATCCTAGAAACGTCTCCAAGAACAGGGCTGATGATGTGAAAGAAAGTCCTGTGGGAAATTTAAAACAATGATCGCATTTAAGACTGGAAATTGGCCGCTGTTTTGCACATTTAGGTTCTCACTGCATAAGAATTCTCTCTGCATATTTTGTCTAAATAAAGCACACACTGGTGTGATCAACCATTCCAACAAGGATGAGCACTGAGGATCTCTCATTTGAAGAATAAGCTTTTCAACATGATTCTAAATGCATAATTTTCTGGATGGTAAATAATCCACATTTTTTGTATGTCCCTAAAATGATTTGCATAATCCACCTTTTTAAAATATTGTAAATATGCATTTACATGATAAAGTATGATTAGACAATAGTGTCAACTCATGCATTTTCATGAAAAATGTTTTCTTTTTAACAAAAAAAGCGCAAGAAAAACAAAGGAAATTTACATAATTTTTACTTCCCATTTGTGCATTTTAACTTAATCAATGTATTTATTCTGAAATATAACCAGCTGATGACACACACACAAAATGCAATAATTTATGGGACAAAATGTGTATATTAATATATAAAGCTGATTTTAACTCTTCAGTAATGTCCTCAGGTTGGTAACATGGAGCCGCTTCTATGGGGAAAGCACTTGTTCTTTTGTTAAAGGAGGTCGTTGCCAAAGCTTTGCACTGTCGGGGGTTTGGTACCATTATTATTTGTATTTATAGGATTATTATTGCTGCCGTGATGAGGGAAAGAGATTAAGAGGTACGAACAGGCAAGAAGAGGTTGAATGGGTGTTTTGCTGTTACTCTTGCTCACGGTTGGAGTCCCCAGTGCATTCCTAGGAGGAGGAGGAGGCGGCTGAAAGAGAGTCCACAGCATCCCGTGTCCTTCCGGGGAAATCACCTCTTTCCCTGACTCGAAGTCTGATGGAATATCCAACGGGTGGCTGCCCTCGCCTGGCTAAACAGGCAGGCCACTCATGGACCCAAGCGAGGCCAGCGGGCTGTTTAACACTGTCGCTAGAGTTTGGGGAGCAGAGAAACAGAGGGGCTCAAAAGGCCAGGGTTTATCTGAAGTCCACACCTGGAGGAGACTGTTCCTACTGCTGCACCATCTGCAGGGTTTTCGCCCGTGTTCACACCTGGGCCTCCTGCCTGGGCATCTCCACTCAGTTCCTCCATTCGACCCCCTTGAGGCATGCAGAGCTGCGTTTTGACAAAAACACTTCAGCTGGGTTGTCTGAGCTCCCTACCCCTCACTTGTTGGAAATTGCTGCTCTTACCTGGCCCAGGTCGATGGTGTCTTTACCGTGCCCTGTGACTCGGGTGACCACGTGTCCAGTCTCCCTGGAGTAGTCCCTGGACTCACCTGTCATCCCAGACCGTGGTTTCACTCTCAGAAGGTCTGGCTTCCACGGTCAGTTGTGTGTTCCCCTGCATGTGCAGAGGACAGCGGTCTCCTTCCCCCACAGGCTGGACTCTAACTGCCTCAGTCCTCACCACGCGAGGGCACCGCCGCCAAGTGCAAAGGGGATGACAGCCGTGACCATCTTGTGGCTAGAGGTTTACTGTGCTGCGTCAACGTGCCAGGCGACCTTCCAGCTGCTGGAATCGCAGATGTGTAAGACAACGGCATCTTCACCCTCCAGGGGCTCAGGATCCTGTGGTGTCATCCACAGGAGGTTGCAGCTCAGCTCAGTCAACACTGTGGAGCTGGGTGTGGGGTCCTGTGGATCACTGTGCAGAAACAGGATGAGGAAAGGGGTTGGACTAAGGAAGACAGGGAAGAGTCCTGGGGGAGGGACCCTGGGGCAGGAGGCAGCCAAGGGAAGGGCCCATTTGTGCGGCAAGGGCCGTCGGCTGACTCGGCCACACCGAGGAGATTTCCCTGGCCCTTGAGTTTCTGGGCAGGGTAGGAATGAGGTGCCCACTCTGGTCTGCTCCACGTCTTGACAGAAGGATTACCGCTGAAGTCCACGGTGTATCTCGTTGAAAGAGTCCTGGATGGTGCTGGATAAGTTGAAGGAAAGTAAGAGTCAGTTTCAAAAAGAGGTTGGAAAAGCAGAGATGCTTCTAGGACCCTGCAGTGTGTCAAAGGAGCCCCAGCCAGGGGTGTATGCCCTGGCTTACCAGCTCACCGCCTCCCTGTACGCTGCAGGGTCAAAGCCACTGTTCTGCAATGGGGGAAAAATGACACATCTTTTAAAAACACAACAGAACGTGAAATCCGCTACATAAATTACAGGCATAAGGCACAGTTCCGTTTGTTCTGAAACTGTGCAAAACCCACAAGTTTTAGCAATACAGAGTTTGTGAAAAGCATGTTAAACGTTCCCCATCCAAGTGCAAAGGCAATTTGCTCTTGCACAGAATTACGTGTCCCCTTCCCATCTTGTTTTCCCACACGCTCCTCCTCTGTTCGGAAGGTTCGCCAAGATACCATCTCCTGCCTCAGACACGATGGGTGTTTGTGCCCTAGATGGCATTTTTTTTCCTTTGTCTAAAAATGAGCTATTTTCTCAATTCTTGTCTGTTGATTTTTAATCCAATATCCCATCATTGGTTGGTTTTTTTTTTTTGCAAGGAATAATAGCTGCTACTTATTGATCACATATGCTGTCACAGACAAAATACATACATTATCATCCATCTTCAAATGGTGTCATTATCAACATTTCACAGGAAGGCTCAGAGAGATTAAATGGATTGCCCAAGGTTACGGGGACGGAAAGTAATGACACTGGGTTTAAACCAGATCTGCCTCTCTCCAAAGCAATTGTTTTCCTACAAAATACAGGCGAGCATAGACCTACGGAAACAGAAAGTGGCGTGACTTAGAGACTTGCAGCTTCGCTGGTAATTGTGGGCCAAACAGAGGAGAGGAAGGGCCGCCTTTGTGAAGGCTGGTGATGTCCCATCGTGATAGGAAATTTTCAACGATATCATCTGAATTTACAGCATACCTGTGTTCGCAAGACAAGTGAAAATGTATCAGCGCAACTGAGCTCTCCACAAATAAACTTGACATTATATTTATGTGCTAATTTTTCAAAATAAATTATCATAAATGCTAGGTTTAGGATACATAGACAAAATATTGCTGTGACACAATCAATCTCTTGATTTAGCAAATAAATTGGATTTCTTTCCAGTCATCTAGATATTTAAGGTCAAGAAGATGGATTTCACATCATGTCCTGATCATTAATAAACCCCGGCTTGTCCTCATAATAAGATACTGCCGCAGACTTAATTAGATCCGCGCACCTCCCCGTGTGATAGAGAACACGAAGGCAAGGGTCCTCATTTTCCCAAATTATATGGTTTTGTTATTTCAACCTATGAATATCCTGAACAGCCGACTGACTGTTTTACCAGATGTATTATCAGAAAGAAGGCTCTAAATAAAAATCCTAAAACCAAAAAATGTAGACTTCATAAGTTGCTCAAGTTATAATAGGATGCTATTTGGTTTATTAATATAAAAGGGATGTGTATTCATTTCAAAAATGCAAATAGTATCAACAAGTACCAAGAAGAAAATAGAGATCACTGGAAATATCACTGCTCCTCCCTGCCCCAAAGGAATAACTATTGTTATTTTTCTTGCTGCTTCCCTTGTTAGCTCTCCGGGCACACTAATATATAAGCACGTTTTAGGCACGGGGGTAGCACTACATATGTGTCTTACAACATGCTCTGTTTCGCACACAGTACGCCAGGAGCACCTATCTATACTGAGGAGAAGCCGAAAAACTCTGTGAGGAGAATCCTGCTCAGGGCTTAGACGTTTCCTGCACTAACCTCCAAGCAGCCTGAGAACCACCCTGTCCCCTAGGTCCGAGATGCAGACCTTGCATCCCAGCACATGTAGGGACCCTTGACTTCCAGGGTGGACGCAGACACTACTGCTTGGCTGAAGGGAGAGGGCTGTGGGCGTATACGCATGGCGCCAAGCCGGGCGAGGACTGCACTGGCCCTGGTGGTGCTGGCAGGTGATCTCGGCTTGGGTGTGGTGAGTGCTGGTGTCTAGGGGGGCTCAGTGTAGAAGAGCCCCGTGCGCCTCACCAGTGCGTCTGCAGTAAGGATGTCGTCACAGCATTTCCGTGACGTCAGTCCTGGAGCTCTTCTCAGAACCCACGGGAGAAATTTCGGTCTGGCCAAAGTGGCATTGCCTCAGAGTGCGTGCTGGTTTGTAGTTTGTATTTCATGGACTTTGTAAACCATCCAACCAAAAGCATCATGACTGCTATTGAATCAATAAGTATTTTTTTGGCTACAGGTAAAAGAAAACCTCAGCTCAAATCAGCTCCAACAATGAGGGTTTTTTCCCCCGAGTTGGGGACAGGCTGCCTGGACATACGGTCAGCGGGCCCCTCGCCGCCCCTCCTGCACTTGCTGGCTGCATCCTCAAGCCTGCATCAAAGTGGCCGAGGCAGTTCCAGGAATCACACGCGGACATCCAGGGGAAATGGCTTCCATCTCTTCTGGGATTTCCATCTTAGGGTCCTTCGTCCCCTGGCTCTCCTTGTCCAGTTACTGACGGGGACACAGTGGCACCCTTCTTGGTTCAGGGCAGTCAGAAACAAGGTTTGCCCTCCCTCAGTCATGAGCAAGAGACTCTGAAATAAAGCCCACGCTCCACAAGGGGAGGAATGAGGACTGGACCGCCAGGAGGCAAGGCAGCCCCAGGCTGCTGGTGTCCCCGGGCAGGCGTGCGGGCCAGGAAGGTGCCCTTCTCACCTCATTCCTCATCCCTCACTCTGCCTGCCGGGTACCCACTGCTGTCCTGTCATCCTCACCTTGATTAATCATCTTACTTTATGCATTCTTGCAGGCCTCTGCATCCTTCGCGGATCGTTAAGGAGATCACTCATGCACCCATGTATTATACATGAATGCCTGCACATGCACGGCTCTGGCCTCCAGTTAGCGGTAGCTTCACATACACAATCTCGTTTGATTTACACGATAGCCCGTGAGGTAAATGGGGTGTGTACTGCTATACAATATACTGTTTAAAGGCGGGCATGCAAAATAAACCTTGGCAAAGACTAAAAATGTGACCAGTATTCCAGCTGGCACACTGCTGACTTCCAGTCTGAACCAAGGTCTGCGCCCAAGATTCCAGTGTTTTTCCCCCCACCCTTCCCCACATACATGAGTGCACGTCTACGGAAAAACCTTCCCATCCACAGCAGATAGAAATTTCAAAGACGTGAAAATCTGAAACACCAGAATGTTCCTTAACTTAAGAAACAAACTATGTAAACAGAAGAACACGAATGAAACACCTCATATTGTATCTTGGCCAAAATTACTAAATATGTGAAGATGCATTGGAACCACAAGTTACAAAAAAAGAGAAACTTCAAAGGTTTTCATATAAATGTATAACAGAGCTTAAAAAAATCGAGAGTGGCAGTAACTGGGGAAAGTCCCCGTGAGGACAGGAACCTCCCGACAGCGGGAAGCTGTCCCACCCCTCTGCGTGGACTCTTCTGCTTGTCATTTGTACAAACAGTCGGAAAACTGACTTTCAACCAGATGTCAGTCTTCAACCCAGAAAATTAAATAGGCACGACTCTATAGTTTCAAACATTTCATGATTTCACAGGTCACATGTAGTTATCTTAAATCGTCTATGCACATTTACCCTAAGTCAGTGATTCCTGGGCCAAGTTCCTCTGCACTCAAAACCATGGTGAGAATTATAACTCTTTGGTAGCTGTAACTCTAGCAGAATCTTTTGTCAGAAAAAGAGTGAAATGATATGTGTCACTATTTCAATATATTTTCCTATTGATTCCATCACAAAGAAAGAGAAAGGGTAGCATTTTTTAAAGAAAAAGAATACCAGGTTTAGGTGAAGTCTATCAGATAATGAATTCTGGTCTGCTCCTGTCTTCCCCACGCTCCTGGGCCACGCCGGCTACGGCTCCCCCTGCTACTGGGGACGGCATTAATGCAATCAGCATAATTTCATCAGTTTCATTTTTCTTACTTTCAGGCCCTGCTGAAAAGCACTGAAAGCATTTTGAAAGATTGAGAACTTCTTTGAAAACCTTTTCCCATTACAAATCAAAAAAATTTTTTTTTCATTTATAATGCCTCTTCCCTTGCCTTGTAAATATACTCTGCCAAGCAGGCAACATTTTTTCCTATAACTCTGAGTTTCGATACCTTTTTTTCTTTAGCAGAGATCAGGGACATAGGTATATCTATTGTGAAGTCCACTGACCTAGTTAAGACGACCGCTTTCCGGGTTAGAAAAGATAGGTCGGGGAGCATAGTGCAGGTGGTCAAACTCGTGGACTCTGATGCTGTGTGACTTTGGGCAGTTACTCAACCACTCTGTGCCACGGTTCATCTTAGGCAAAGTGGGGTCGTAAGGGCACCTGCTGGGCAGGGTTGTTATGGAGGATGATGCACTAACACCTCCCAAAGCTGAGGCCCATGCCTGGCATAGTGTCAGTATTACCCATGTTTGCTTAATAAAACACATAAATAAGCGATCTGATTATGGACATAATCACGTCCGCCCCGAGAACACAACTGTCTGTTCTCGGTTCTTTTCGTCACTCCCCCAAGCTCCCCTGAGAGTTGGACTCTGGCATGTTAACAGGTCAGCGTTTCTTCCATGATCCCGATTCAGTGTGGTCGGGGAAAGCACAGCTCTTGCCCGATGAGAGCACACTGACTCACATGGAGAAAAAGTCCACTGAAAGGTTTTTGAAGATGAGCTACATGGAAGTCTTTAATAAAATCGCAAACCTGAGATAAATTTTAACTCTTCCCAACCCCATTTCGATGGTTCTGGTGGTCTGAAAAAAAGTGAAAGAGAAGAGAGAGAAGAAACAATTTCACTACCTCATGAAAGACTCAGATTATGAAATAGGAGTTTAAAGAAAATAATTTTGGAAAGAAAGAATGCACTATTTGTTTAGTTGGCTAGAACAAGTAGTTAACATATGGAAGTGCCTGTTATTAGAGCAGAAGGATTTCAGGGTGAGGGCTTAGATACTCTCGAAGTAATTTTAAAATTACTCACCAGTGATAGGTCCATATTGGGGACATAAGAAATAAGTGATGCTTAGTTAAGAACCCCCTGAATAGCTATCATGTTTAATAAAACATACTGTGTAATACTGATGACATTGTAAGAATGATAATTCTGCATTTAATGTGCTATTGATGAGATATAGCATCCATTTTCAGATCAGAAATACTTATTTGATAATTGCTCGAGTTCCCCAAGGAAACGGCAAACTTATTTGGTGAATCGATTCTGTCTTCTGTTCTTGCGTGTCCCTCGTGGTCTGGTATGTAGGGCCTTATGCTGAGGACACAATCAGAAAATTATCACTGCGTGGAACTGACTTACATCACCTCACTTCCCAGTTATGTCCTGAGGTCCCTTAAGCCGTGTTGATGGCAGCACCATTGTTCTCCTGGCAGTGTTCTGTTTGCTTGGGCATTAACACCCTTCAGATGGGAATCGCTCCTCCTCCTCTCAGCCCCGCCACCAAATCAAGAGCTTCTTTCCTGCCATCGCTGAATCACCATCATTCTCCCAAATCAGTCGCATGTGGCTGTTTTTGCAGCAGACTTGACTGAATCAGTGATTATAACAGAATCATTTCTTAATGGAGGACGAACTCTTCCCGCGCCTGTTTACATCTTGCGCTAAAATTACAGGCCTGTTCTCAGCAACGACATCATAAATATGTGCAGGGTCCTCATCGTTTTTTGTTTTAAGCTATCTAGTTAACTTTGTAAAACTTCTTTTTTCTTTTGAAAAGCATCTATTGGTGCTTTTGTCCTATTAGCATTAAATTTAGCCTACTTTAAAACTGGTGCCTGTGCACAGAGACACACATGTGTGTACATATTTGCATTTTTATGCAGGACAAATGGGGAGGCTCGCACAGCCCATTAGGCAGACGGCTCAAGTCATAACACGACCCGCAGGGGGGCGTCTGCTCCAGAGCAGCAGTTGGTGTGATTTGCCTCTGATGCACAAACAGAGCTGCGGGTTTGGCAAAGTCCACTCATTAAATTCCTCATGAATTTACCAAAACAAGCAAACAAAATAGTTACTCAAGCCTAGGCAACGATGATAATAGTGATATTTAAAAATAAACACAATGAAATTCTTGTATCCTGCTGCAACGTGGTTTTTTAAATACTCAATTTTAAAGAATTAGTGATCTTTAGATTAATAGCAAAGGTTATTAAATGCCTATTAAAAGTTCTCTGTGACTCAGTTTCCTAATCTTTAAAGTGGGAATAATAATAGTACAAACTTTATACGGTTATCGTAAGATTAAAAATGAGTTAATATGTGTCGGGAAATTAGAACGGTGCCTGGTACATAGTAAGTATTTAACAACAGTTTGCTTTTATTACCTTCCTCATTAGACTGTAAATATTATAAAAACTATGATATTTTTCTGTTTATAAACTTCTTTTCCCCTAAATAATACTAAGAAAAGGAATACTTTTAGTATAGGAATATATACTAAACAAAGAAATAAGTCAGAAAATTAATAAAAGATTAAATACAATATGTTGGATAAAAGAAAATATTTTCAAATGGGGGTTAAAACGGGGGAAACCACCACTAATATTTCTTTTAAAAATAAGGAATGCATTTTAGTCACAGTAGTCAATGCTGTCAAAATAATTTGAGGACATGTAAAAAGTCAAAGAAGATTCTGGAAAGCCTACATCTTACCTTCAGGCTGCTTTTTGACTCAGTTTAGGTCTGTACTGGAGGAAACAGCTAGTAAATGATAAAATTCACACATTTCCTGATGTCACTGTGGTTTGAATATGAAATATAACATTTAATTGACCAGGTGAAGAACAACTAAAATCAAAGTGAGATATCACTGCTCTCCACATGCATCAGAATGGCTTAAGACATAGTGACAACCCCAAACACCGACAAGAATGAAAACAAATGAAGCACACACGCATCGTGGTAGAGTGCACAATGGCGCAGCCACTCTGGGAAAGAGTTTAACAGTTTCTTATACAACTAAGTGTGCAATTAGCATATGACCCAGCAGTTGCATTCTTAGGCATTTATCCCATAAAATTAAATACATATTCACACATTAAAAAACCCCATGCATAAATAATTTTGTCATCTTTATTCATAGCAGAAAAAACTAGAAACAACTCAAATGTCCTTCAACAGGTAGATAGTTAAAGAAAATACACAGCATGCATGTCATGGAATACTTTTCAACCATAAAAAGAACTCTTAATACATGCAACAACTTGGATCAACATCTGGAGAATTATGCTGAGTGAAAAGGAGCCAATTCCAAATCAATGTTATCACCGAGGGAATCTGAGTAAAGGGTACATGGGATCTTTGTATTAATTCTTACATATACATTTAAGTTTACGATTATCTCAAAATAAAATATAATTTAGAAAACAACTGGGAGAGTATGTTTAGATAGATTGGAATCCAGTGGAGTTGGTTATGAATGAACGTGCTAGATATTCATAATCTGGGAGCTGTTTCAGTGCTGCTCCTGCAGGCTGTGACGCGCTCCACCCTGTGTCACTTCCATCTGGCTACGTGACAGCTAGGTTGAGGACATGCTCGTGGTTTGCACAAATGACTGTATTATGTCTCATTAAGGATCATAAATACCAATCAACCCAATCACAGAAGTGCCGTTTCAGTGTTGGTAAGGCTATTTAATCAGACGATGGTGACAGAGATGAATAATTTCATCGTGTTAATCGTTGCATTTGCTACTATGGAGAGGAGAAACACACCCCTCATGTTGTTTTGAATGAGCCATATCTGAAATTTTGCTTCTGAGATTTCTTTAATACAAAAGAGAGAGAGAAAAGAGAGAAGGAAAAAAGGAAAGATGGAAGGGAGGGGGGAGTGAGGAAGAAGAGAGGGAGGAAGGAAACAGACAGGTAGCCCCGCATGCAAGGAAAAGCTCAGGTGCAGTCACGCTGGGCTGGGTTTGAACTCTGTTTCTGCATCCCTGGACTTTGGAGAAGTTCAAGTCTTAAAAGAGGTTTCCTCATCCATAAAATAAGAACAATAGTCAGTCCCATTTTGCAGATTTGGGGAAGATACGATGAAGCTAAGGCCAGGTTTTGCACCGCCTCTGAGATGCTGTTATACTCTTCAAAGTCAGAAAGAACTGGTGACAGAGTCAGCAGATCCCAATGTGTCCTGCAGGTGTCTTTTTTGTCCCCAGATCTCTTGTCCTCCAAGTGTCCCCCAGTGGGACACAGCTAATGTCTCTATGCTGTGGGTCCTATTTTCTGTTTTGATTCTGTAGTATGACCTCTTCTGTCTTTTGTTGTTTCTCCTACTATAGTCATTTTCACAGGAAAAACAAGTTAGCCATTTAAAGCCATCGGCAATCAATTGCAAGAGTTCTGCATGGGCAACCGAAGGCACACAATGCAGCATGACCAGTCACCACACTCTCTGTTTCTTGGCAGTTCTTTGTGGCGGGGCATTTGGAGATTTCACTTTGAAAGAGCGTCTCCCTGGACACTTCTGATGTAACTGCTATTTTAGTAGTGTTAAGACTGCTGGCAGAATGGACGCTGGATAATTAGCCTTTGTTTCATCAATTGTTATGTAAAAACCATCTCGAAGCTTAGTAGCTTAGAGAATCCTTTATTAGATTGAGTGTCTGTGGGTCAGCAGTGGTACTGGGCTCAGCTTGGTGATTCTTCCTCTCATCTCTGTGGGGTCACTCCTGCAGCTGCCATCTGCTAGTGGACCGCACGCGTGTGTCTGGTACCTGACACTGGCAGGTCCCTGAGCCGTACATCTCCAGCAGATTACCCTGGGCTTCTTCCCATGGAGGCAGAAGGTTCCCAAGGTCAAGAGAGGGGATGCTCGAATGAGGAAGCTTATTTCAGGTGTCTGCTTGCAGCATGTTGGTTAATGTTTTGTTGGCCAAAGGAGGTCACATGTCCAAGCCCAGAGCCTACATGGTAGGGACTGTGCGAGTGTGCAGATCCAGGGGGTTATTCAGGGAGGGCTGTCATTGCAACAATCTACAATACTGCCCCCCCACCACCAACCCAATGATTGGTATCTCTTTCATCCACAAAATACACCCATCTCCTCACAAGATGCCACGATTTACCCAGTCACTGAATCTGGCCCCCAAATCCACATGACCTGCATGAGGTTCAGATGGGGATGAGATTCTTACAGTGCACCTCCTCAGATGGGTCCCCTCTAGGTTGTGTAGTGACAAGGACTGGATAAATGCAGCAGGCACTACTATTTAAAAGGGGTAGCATGTGGCAGTCACCAGACCAGAAAAATTCTGAAATCCAGACAGCCACACCTTGTCAGTTCCCCAGGGGAAAGGGCATACTCTTTGCCAAGGGTCTACATTTGCTGAGAGTGGCATTCAGTGCACTGTTTTCATGGACCCTGGCTCTGCCCTCTGGACTCCATCCTCTGAGACATCCTTCTTTCTTCCTAGAAATGAGCCGTGTTTGCAGCTGAGTAGCTTTCCCAGCCAAAAGCCTCTTTATAGAAAGTAGAAAGCCCAGTGTCCTTTTTAACACTTTTGAACAGTACAGTCTTTTTAGTCTAAGATGATGCAACTTCTTTAAAAAAACTTTGTGGTTTTCTGATGTATGTCATTGGAGTTTATTCTATGCCATAAAAGCTACATCCTATATCTTTTTGAGATGGACCTATTTCTCTGTTGAGTATGTCTTGACACTTTAAACCACTCCTTTAAGATTCTTAGAAGCTTGTTGTGTAGCTTTGCTTGAAGTTTTAACAAAGGGTCGTACAGCTACACCTTTGATTTGATCATGACTTGAGGTCATTTCTTACTTTAAGAATCTTTTCTTTTCCCAACTAATGAGTACTGAGCTCTAAATTCCACTGACAAAATGAAGAGTTTCTCCTTTAGTCATCTTTCTGTCGCGGTGCTTCATCCCACATCTACAAGCACCAACAAAAACTGTCAACATTCTGTTTACGTAACTCTTTAGCCCTAACCAGCAAGTCCCATAGGGACACTTTCTTTTTTTCCAGAACATAGCAGACAACACTTTTGCCAGCCCCACACCACTACATACAGGCCACTCTTCCCCAGCCTCCTGCAGAAGTCTCCTCACTCCTCTTCCACCCTCACTCACCACACAGTCCTAACGCCAACACCACACATTTTAGGTTTTGGTCACAACACCCCAGTTCGAGTTACTGATCACTTTTTATTTATGCGTTGATGAATAACAAACCAACCTAAAACTTGGTATCTTAAAATAACTGTTAGCTCGTACTTCTGTGGGTTGGTAGCTTAGACTGGGCTTAGACTGGATGGTTCTTCGCCTGGTCTCACTCAGACTAGTTCATATTGGTGCAGTCATCTGAAGGCTCAACTTTCCTGGTCTCACTTAGACTAGTTCATGTTGGTGTGGTCATCTGAGGGCTCAACTGTCCTGGTGTCACTTAGACCAGTTCATGTTGGTGTGGTCATCTGAGGGCTCAACTGTCCTGGTGTCACTTAGACTAGTTCATGTTGGTGCAGTCATATGAGGGCTGAACAGGAGCTTGCTGGTCTAAGACATGCTCAGTTACTTACCTGACAGCTGGTTTGGTCTCCAGTGGACAAGTCCTGGCTTCTTCACATAGAGGCAGAAAACATCCCTGCAACACAAGAAGGTAAGCCCTGATATGCAAACATTTGTCAAGACTATGCTTGCTGCAAGTTTGCCTATGTTCCATTGGCCAAAGCAGGTGCCATGGCCAAGCCAGGAGTCCATATGGGGGAAGGGCATGGATGCAGGGGGCATGACGCCTCAGGGTGACCACTGCAATGATCTACCTCAGTGCCTGGGAAATACTAATACGTAATACCGTCAAATGTTTATTGATTGTCGAGCTAGAACGCTGCCAACTCTTAGTGCTGAATCTTGCTTAAATACCAGGACTACCCTGTCAGGAAGGTAACCATTTGAAAGATGGGGGAATGATGTCAAAGATGCCCAGTGACTCGGGAAACAGAAGCAATTAGTGATAAAGCCAGGACTTGACCTAAGGTCTGTGACAGAGGCTGTGTTTGTAACCACTGTGTTATATGGCCTCCCTGTGTGTGGGGTTACGTGAGATCCTCAAAAAAATTCTTGGGTCCTGATTTATTTTCTTTAAAAAAGATTTATTGTCCATCATTCAGGTATGAGAAAAATATTTTTCCGTATTGTATTTCTGTAAGAAATATCAATAAAACCACTAATTATTTTTTACAACCAGCTCTAACCAATCAATAGACATTCATCAGAGTGAAATTTTAGTGTAGTGAAATGAATACTAAACTCACAGTCAGAGGCCTGGGTTGGAACTCCAGCCCTGCCCTTGGTAGATGTGTGAGATCTGTCGTGTGGGTCATTTGTCCCCCCAGGCACCCGTGTCCTCATCTGTTGTACAGAGACAACTAGCCTCTCTCGGGATCGTCATGAGGGTTAAATGTGAAGTTGGGGGAAAAAACACTTGATTACCTATAAAGTGCTATAAAAACATAAAATGTTAAATTAATAAAAAGGAATCTGGACTGTGAACATAGCTCTGCCTCTTCTGTTAAACCTCTTTCTGAGAGAGCAGCAGTGACCCAACAGAATGATGGATTAATTTAGCTGGAATGAGTTTTCTACCTCCTAGCTAGAAAAATCATAATAAATATTTAATGTAGCAACTTTATAACTCTTTTTCATTCACCTTTGTTCTCCTTGGATTTGTATTTATGTCCCTCCTCTTGGGGCCGGACAGCTTCCTTTTTGTTCTTCAGTCAGACCTGAAGTAGGAGGACACCCCCACCCCCGCCATGCCCCTTTCTCAGACCGTCCCTCTCGCCGGCTCCGTCCGTGTTGGATCCACAGCCACGTCCACAACAGACTCCGCCCGTCTCCCTTCCCACTGCTCGTTCAGTCCTCTCTTCCTCCTTACCCATTAAAACGCTGTAAATAATGTCGGATGCTGTCTTGGATACAGCAGTTCTCACCTGTCCTTGTCAAAGAACTTCTGACCACAGCGAATTTCTCGTAACCAGTGCGGGAGACGTGGAGAGCACTTGAGGAATTACCTGATTCCTTGTGACAGCATTCGCCCTCTCCACGAAGGACCCAGTGGTGTCTCATGAAGCCTGGTCTCTCCGTAAACCCTCACTTGGCTGAACAAACTCTTAGGAGCTGTTACAAGTCACTGTGCCAGAGGAATACGTCAGAATTCCTGCCTTCGAGGGACTTGCAGTCTAGCAGGAAAGGAGGGGCATCAGCACAGGGAATGAACAGCAGGAGACTGGTAAGCTCCCTGGCAGAGCGCCTGCTGCAAATTTATTTCCCAGGTCTTTTACAAAAATTAGGCAATGGATTTTTTGAGCATGAATTATAAGCAATGATGAACCCATTTGGAGAATTTGGATTTTGATTAAATTCTAAGTTTGGGGTTTTTTTTTCTTCAACCATTATCTCCATACCAAGATACTTAAATGATTTCTTCAGAGTTTTGCCAAAATGTAAACATGAGGATATCTTCAATATATTCAATCCTTTGATCTGTTTGGTTTCTACTGGGAAAAACCAGACTAAATATTTATAGATTATTTTTTGTATGCTCATTTTATCAGTTTACTCTGGGTTTCTTAATTTTCATCATATTTTTAATATGTGCTTCGCTTTTGCTCCTGTGAAAATTATTCCGGTTATCTTTACTGATTTGCTGCAAGCCAATTCATTATTCAATACTCTGACTGCTTTAGTTTACTTACATACATTTTCCTGGTATGCACTGGTGCTAAAAGAACTCATATTTTATCTGAATTTACTGCTTTTCTTTTTTGGGTCTTTTTCCCCATGAATACACCTCTCCACATTGCCATGCCAAAGAACAGTAACTTAGCATACACACTGCCGTCCTATAGAGTGTTGTACGACCTAAGTTTGCAATGATGTCCCTGTGCTGGTTGTTTTTCACACTTGAATGATGACTTATATATAAGAATTACTCAATCTCAGTTAAAGGACTGCTTCCTACAGGAAGACTTTCCTAATTCTCCAGGCAGACGGTAGAACGTTCTCTCTGCATCCATCTCACTGTAGACGTGCCTTGATCGAAGAAAGGTTTAGATCTAGTGACGTGTCTGTTTCATCGTGGGACTATTAGGTGGCTTTTCTTTGGTGTCCTCAGGGGCAGGCCACCCTCCCCCACCACCCCCCTTGGCTCTGAGCTCGGATACATTGATTTCCACCACTTCCCAGTGGTCTCTGGTTGGACTTGAGGGTGGAGACCCCCAGGATATGGGGGGAAAGCGAGGAGTTAGGTGGAGCATCCCTTATCACTGTCCCCGCAGGCGGGACCTCCTCAGGCCACTGCCTTCCTGACAAGTGGCACTCTGTGAGTGGTTGGACTGACTCTTGAGTTGCTGTGATCAGATCACCCCAACCTCCAGAGCTAGTGATCACTGATCCTATTCTTGTAAGTCCCCGACTGCCTTTTTGTGTGTTTGTTTCCCTACAATTTCCCCACCCTTTCGTAAATAGCACCTTTATTAAACTCTTCCAAGCCCTCATTTGAGTGTGCCTGCTGCTGCTTTTTGGGACCTTGACCAATGTCATGGGTGACCAGCCCAGTGCCTGGCACATAGAACTGGTTTATCGAATGAGCAAAATCAATAAAAAAAACTTACAATGTAACAATATTTCCCCCAGAAAAATAAAATATTAAGAAAAAGAGCATTAACTTTGGGATTACATATCCACAAATTGAGAATGAAGACAAGAATTGGAATTTTTCTATGCAAATAAATTGCGATTTAGGTTGCCTCATTCTTAGAGGCAGAATCCAAAAGTAAAGAGTTGCACAATGACTCATGTGTCTGACCTCAATTTTGCCTTTTTAAAATAAATCTGACCTATAAGACATGCGTTTTAAAAATTGACCTATTTTATGACCTGGTTGCTGCTCTTCAATGGACATATCAAAGACCTGGCTCAGGTGTGGCGTCTGTTCCTGCGAGAATAGGAGAATGTGTGATTCAAAGCACACGAGCAATTATGGTATATTTAAAGGGCTAAGCCACACATCACCTGCTATGTTACTTAATTTTCATCAGTATATAGGTCACTGGCCAATAAAATGATTTAATTTTGCTTTCCTGAGATGATCTTTTCTCAAGACATAATGATGTCTTTAGAAGCCTCATCCATTGTCAAGAAGTAAGACAAAGTCCATAAATAAGTCCCTGCAGGTTTACAGGCAGTAGCCTGGGGGATGTAAGGGGACACAGGACTTTGAGCCAGCTCAGCCTCCTAGATGTCGTCCTGGGAAGTTGTTCACCTACTCTGTGCCTTGGGTTCTTCACCAACAAAATGTGGACAATAGAGCAACCTCATATTATGATGAGAAATAAATGAGATAATATCCATAAATCTTCTGAAGTGTCTTAATAACATTATTACTGTACCAACTACTGGCAGCCACACCCCACCTTCCACCAAGGTGCCACTGGACAAGCAAGTGACCCAGCCCCAGAATCCCACCACCGGGCCAGCCCTAGGACCACGTCAGTGCCGGCTGCCTGGCTGGGTTCCCCCAGAGGCAGGCACTGAGGTGAAGGCTGGCTGCACAGCGTATCAGGAGGCCCAGGGACGGCAGGAGAAGAGAGTGACCAGGAAGGGAAAGCCGCCAGCAGAGAGTGTGTGATGAAGGCTATGGGAGCTGACACTTGA
>RJWJ010003893.1:0-81399 GCA_004363605.1 Indri indri | reverse complement strand
CAGGCATGTGCCACCATGCCCGGCTAATTTTTTCTCTATATATTTTTAGCTGTCCAATTAATTTTCTTTCTATTTTTGGTAGAGATGGGGTCTCGCTCTTGCTCAGGCTGGTCTCGAACTCCTGAGCTCAGAACGATCCGCCCACCTCGGCCTCCCAGAGTGCTAGGATTACAGGCTTGAGCCACCGCGCCCGGCCCAGCCATTATTTCTTGAAATTTTTTTATCTGCTCTCTTCTATTTTGGGACTTCAGCGACACCTATGTTAGATCCTTTGATATTGTGCCCTAAGTAACTAAGGATCTGTTTTGGGTTTCTTGGATTGGATCATTTCTATTGACTTATATTCAAGTTCACTGACTATCCTTATCTTCAATATTTTGTTAAGCCCATCTAGTGAATTTTTAAATTTCAGATACTGTATTTTTTCATTCTAGAATTTCCATTTGGTTCTTCTTATAGTTTGTTTCTCTTCTGAGATTTCCTGTTTATGCATTCATTAGAAGTATATTTTCCTTTACATTATTGAGCATTGTTGTAATAGCTGTTTTAAAATCCTTGTCTGTTAATTTCAACAACTGTGTTATTGTAGGGTAGGTGTCCGTTAATTGCGTCTTCTTCTGGGTATGATTTCAATTTTTCCTCTTCTTATATCTAGTAACTTTGGATTTTATCATGGACACTGTAAATAAAATGTTGTAGAACCTCTGGATTCTGTCATTTCCCTCTGAAGAGTATTTATTTATTTTTTTAAAGCAGGCAGTTAAACTCCAAACTATGTTTCTAGGGGCCTTTTAAAATACCTCATTTGCTACTGTCTGATAATCCTCAGAAAATGCTAAATTTCTGCCCTCAAGCCTCTTAGAAAATAGTTTAACTTTTATAGAATTTATTGTCAGTCCCACTAGACTATTTCAGAGTTTTATGTTATATCCTTTGAACATGCTCTATCTCATATCTAGTCATTCTGAAATATCATTCCATCAGAACTAAGGAACTACCTTATAGTTCTGAAATAAACCAAAACATGGCCAATTTTTATGTCTTTTTTATGCAGGCCTTTGCATTTCTAAGCCATATGTGATCTCCTTATTGGAGAAAGGGAAAGAACCTTGGGAGATGAAGAGTGAGATGACAAGAAGTCCATTTTCAGGTGAGTGTGGGAAAGCCAGACAGGGGAATTCTCTTGACATGGTGGCTCAGCCATTGTCAAAGGTTTTCACTCAAGCTTTTCAGAAACTGTTCTTAAGCCTTACAGACCTGAGGAGAAGACTGAAACTTCAGTACTTGCCATAGGTCCCTCACATGTCGTCTCTTCTATTTGGTTCTCTTCTTCAATAACTTGCTTAGCCACTTCCTAACCATCCCCTTTCCCTTTGCCATACATACTTATTTAAGCTTCTCTGTTTCTTAAATCTTTTCTTAACTCCCTAATTAGGTGCTGCTTACAAATCATAATGTACCCTGAACTCTTCCTTTCTTGCTGGAAATAGGAAAAATCCAGACTGTGTCAGTCTTAACGTGATCAGCTCCTTCCTACTTCCCTAACCTCATTCTCTATCACTTTTTACCTTTTTCACTATACTTTTTAGTCCAGAGTTTGCTAACTTATATGTGAGGTACCCAGATGCTTCGAGTGAGTTAGAGTTATGCCAAGATACTGAGTCTCTCAGCCTTGGAAGACTAGATGGGTCCCGAAGCAGTTGCCAATCTGATTGCCTCTGGGTCACAGGCAGTGTCATTCTTCTGCCAACCACCCTGCCTTGCTGTGTGCCTTACAAACATCAATTTCACTGAGTGCTGCTCTAGGCCTTGGGTCACCTTTTCTGAATTCGCCACAATCTTTACTGATTTGGGTTTTGCATTTTCTGTTTCCTCTACCCAGAATGACTGTCAGGCCAGAGCGGAAAAATCGTGTCATCAGAGGCCTTTCCTAACCATGCTATCTAATGAACGTTTCTCTATCCCAAACCAGTTACTGTTTACCAAGCCACTGTTTGCTTTGTAACACTCAGGAGAGCCTATAATTAACTTGTTTATTGTTTAATGCTTATTTTCTGCCTCTCCCACTGAAATGAAAATTCAAAAGACAAGGAAATGTTAATATCCCACATGTTAATTATATCTTTATATAAAATTCTCCTTTTCCTTCTGTAACAGTATTTGATATTTACATTTGTAATAGTTTGGATCCTAGACTTATGTGTCCTCAAAATACAGTAGTCCTCCTCTTATTCAAAATTTCACTTTCTGCAGTTTTAGTGATCCATGGTCAACTACTGTCCAAAAAGATTAAATGGAAAATTCTAGAAATAATTCATGAGTTTTAAATTGCCTGCCATTCTGAGTAGCATGTGGAATCTTGCACATTTCTGGCTTACCCTTCCTGGGTTATGAATCATCACTGTGTCCACTAAATCCATGTTGTATACCTCACCAATCCGTTAGTCACTTAGTGGCCTCTAGGTTATTAGATGTACTGTCACGTGTAATGCGTATAGGGTTTGGTACTATCTGAGGTTTCTGGCATCCACCGTGGTCTTGAAACTTATCCCCCGTGGATAAGGGGGGACTACTGTGTGCCAATATTAGAAGGGAAATAAACCCTGCTTGGATGTACTTTATACTTTAGTCATGTAGGAAGGTGCCATCTGCCTTAAATAGAGAAACAGAAAGAGTGAATCTTCCTAATAAGAGATAATAAATGACCCTGTGAAAAAAACAGGTAGAGAAGGAAAAAGGAATGAAGCTGTAAATCTGGTGGGACATTAAGTCAGAGTGTAGATTTAAGTATTATTTAGTAAGGTATCTCGGTGTCTGTGTTGAAAAAAGCCAAAAAAGGAGGGTGGGGGACAACCATGGCTCTCACCCAGATTTCAGATTGGAGTTGAAAGAATCTTCCTATGACAAGGTGAATGTGAGATAGCAATAGATGATGACCTCAGTTTCTCTTTCTCTGTCTAGTATTGCTCCCTTGGTTGTCCATGTAAGAAAAGCCATAGGCGATTGCTTCATTGACCTCTCATTACCTCAGTTCTGCCATTAGTTGAATCAGTGGTGCGCTGGTCTGAATATTTGTGTTCCCCTAAAATTATTATGTTGAAATCCTCTCTTCCAGGATGATGGTGGGGACTTTGGGAGGTTATTAGCTCATGAGGCCTCATGAATGGGATTAGTACCCTTATAAAAGGCCTTGTAAGTCTACCATGTGAGGACACAGCAAGAAGGCACAATCTGTGAGTAAGCCACCCCTTACTAGACAGTAAATCTGCCTGTTCCTTGACCTTGAACTTTCCAGCCTCCAGAATTGTGAGAAATAAATTTCTGTGTATAAGCTACCCAGTTTATGGCACAGCCATGTGCCACATAACAACATTTTAATCAATGACAGACCACCTATATGACATCTCATAAGAGTATAATGGAGTCGCCCTATGCACATGTAACGTTTTTTTTAGTCTTTTATACCAGTAGTCCCCAACCTTTTTGGCACCAGGGACCAGTTTCCTGGAAGACAATTTTTCCACAGACTTGGTGCCGAGGGGGTTGGAGGCAGAGCTCAGGCAGGGATGCATAGCCTGGTTCCTGATAGGCCACAGACTGGTACTGGGCTGTGGCCTGAGGTTTGGGGGCTGTAGTTTTATACCATATTTTATTATACCTTTTCTATGTTTAGATATGATATTTCTATGCTTAGATACACAAATACTTACCATTGTCTTTCAATTGTCTACAGTATTCAGTACAGTAAATCTGTACAGGTTTGTAGCTCAGGGGAGTGATAGGCTATACCATATGTCCTAGGTGTGCAGTAGGCTATATCATGTAGGTTTTTGTAAGTACACTCTATAATCGCACAACAATGAAATTGCCCAGTGATGCATTTCTCAGAACATATCCTTGTTGTTAAGTGACACAAGACTGTATTTTGTTATAGCATCTTAAATTGACCAAGATGGTATTCCTGATATCAGAATGACCTGGGTGGTAGGAAGCTTATTAACACCTCAAAACCTTTCTTAATTGCTCTAGTAGATTTGCTCTCTCTCATCTCTGAACTTTTATACCAATTTGACTTTTTACCACATGGGCTCATACTTGATTATGTTTTGTATTTTCTTCTCGAATTACTTTCTTTGTTGGTCTTGTCTTCCTAATTACTTTCTAAATTTATTGAGAACAATTCTATAATAGATAACTGCCTAAGAAACATTGGATTAGTTGATAATTTGCTATGGATGAGATAAGAAAGGAAAACACTTTCTTCTTTGTCCTTTCTTAATATCACCTTTTTCCTAAGGTTTTTCTCTCAGTATCACATCTTCAATACAAATTTCTTTATATTTTTACTGAAAACTTCTTATATATATATATACCCAGGTTTCCCCTTTATATGTTATGTGACTTAGCGGCAATTTTTAAAGTGCATTCATTCCCAAAACTTATATTCTAGCTCTTGAGGTAAGAATGTTGTCAGTAAATAAAAACATGATTAATAACCAACCTACATGTAATTATAACATTATAAAATTAGTTTCTTCAAAAAGGGAAATAACAAAACCCCATTAAGAATTGACACTTAGGGAGACAAAAATGGCAGAGTAAAGGTAACCTCCTAAATTCCTGCTCCCAGAGAAAGAGGCATAGATCTGAGTCTGCTACACGAGTGGATCACTCCCCGGCAAGAACAGCGTTGTGAATCAGCAGAGAATCAGCGTGGGACACACAAAACAGGAAAGAAAAAGGTGAATGAGAGATAGGATCATGAAATCTGGAGAGTGCGAGACAAACAATAGAGAATAGAATGTGGGACGGCTGAGCCCGCCTGGCCAGTGAGTGAACTGGGAACTGGGATCAGACCCACAGGAGAACGTCTTGCTTCCCCACTGACCTCCACTCTCACTCTGACAGGGACCTGCCTGAAGTCGGTGCAAAATCACAGCAGGAAACATGGGGCTCTGTGGAGAGGAGACAATAGCGGGAAACATATTGAACTCCCCAGAGCTATGTGCCAGGACTGCACTGGACGGGGGAAGGACTGGTCTGAGCTACCTCTGGAGGTAGTTAGGAGACAGGTACCTTGCTTCTGGCACTCAGTGGGTCCAGATCAACGGAGGTGATCACTAAGTAGGGGACTCTAGCCTGGAAACTGCTGCAGGTGAATAGGCCCGCTTAGGGCAGGTCAGAGTGAGAGCTCCTTGCTGGACAGGTGTGAGATTGTGGGAGGGTGACATAAAAGAGACAACGGGGCATCCTGAAGACTCAGCTCCCCGATCCGGCACCTGCCAACTCCTAAACAGTCACCCCCCAGTGCTAGCACTCTGTGGGCAGGTGGTCACCATTTTTGGGGTCCACAACCCAGCTGCTGTGGTGTGATATGGTGTTGGGCAGCTTCCGTCCCCCAGCCCGGGGACTCTCTTGACAAGCTCTGCCCTTACACAACCTGTGATCATCTAGCCAGGCCCATTTTGATAGGTGAATTCTGAATACTTCCTAGTTGTGGGAGGCTAACGCCTGTGGGACTTACAGGTGCTGGGGCGCTGGGCGGACTGGGGCACCATCCCCTCCCCCTAGCCAGCATCTTTAGCGCCAAAAGTGGTAGGCTCCACCCCTGGAGGTAGGATGAGACAAGAAAAGCCACTTTCCCTCTGTGACTAGCGTGAATCTGCGGGACCTTGGTGCCAACCAATAGTTGACAGCCTAGTGACTTTGTTCGTAGACTGGTTTAGGTCATCCAGTAGGATCATAACTCTGGGGTTGGATTTCCACCTCCGGTCAGCTACCAACAATGAGGTCCGTGGTCAGGGAACAAAAATCCTGGCAAGAAGCCAAAACAGGCTCCCCAAGTAACCCCTCCCATCAGGAACACCCTGCCAACTGTGGTAGAAGAACCTTGAACAACATATTAGCAGCTCCCCCCAGAGGCAGATCAAGCAACCATAGAAGTGCACACATCCAGGCTGGTAGGCAACAGCTGCGATCTGCCTTTGTCCTGCAGTATCTACTGGAATAGAGCCTACACAGGGCATGTTACTTTCCAAACAAAAACTGAAAGGTGGGAAGCAACGGCTGATCCAGATGGGAAGGACTCAGTGAAAGAACTCTGGAAGTATTAAGAATCAGACGGAAATCACACCCCCAAAGAGGAACACCAGCTTTCTAGCAGTGGACATTAACCAAATTCAGAACACTAAAATGACAGAAGAATTTCAAACATGGATTGTAAGAAAACTCAATGATATGCAAGAAAAAATGGATAATCAACACAAAGAAACCACAAAACAAAAATCTAGGACTTGGAAGAAAAATTCACTAAAGAAATTGAAATATTAAAGAAAAATCAAACCAAACTGGAAATGAAGAATTTATTCAGGGAACTACAAAACATAGTGGAAAGCCTCAAGAACAGGGTAGATCAAACAGAAGAAAGAATCTCAGGGATTGAAGATAACACTTTCTAATTAAATAAGTCAGTCACAGAGATAGACCAGAGAAATAAGAGAAAAGAGCAAAGCCCACAAGAAATGTGGGATTATGTGAAGAAGTCGAATATGAGGGTTATGGACATCCCTGAGGGTGAAGAAGAAAACACGCCAAGGGTTGGATAAGCTATTTGAAGATATAATACAGGAAAATTTACCAGGCCTTGCTAAAAGCCTACATATCCAGGTACAAGAAGCTCAAAGGACCCCTGGGAGATTCAATGCAAATAGGAAGACACCATGACATGCAGTCATCAGACTGACCAAAATATCCACTAAAGAGGGCCTTCTATGAGCTGTAAGGCAAAAGAAACAAGTAACATACAAAGGAAAGCCCATCCAAATAATGCCAGACTTCTGAACTGAAACCTTACAAGCAAGAAAAGAGTAGGGCCCCATTCTCACTCTTCTGAAACAAAATAATGCCCAGCCTAGAATCTTGTAGCCTGCAAAACTAAGTTTTGTATATGAAGGAGAAATAAAGAATTCTCAGATAAGCAAAGACCGAGAGAATTCACCAAGACAAGACCAGCCCTCCAAAAAGTACTCAAAACAGAGTTACACACAGATCAGCACTATAAATACTCGGGAATGTAAAACCGCTCAAAAGCTAAAGATCAAAGACCAGATAGCACAGTGGCTCAAGAGAGAAAACAAAGCAACAAAGTTCAACCCAACAGGATGAACAGAAATTTGCCCTACCTAACAGTTATCTCAATAAATGTGAATGGCTTGAACTCCCCACTCAAGAGACACAGGTTGGCCGAATGGATAAAAAAATACAAGCCAAGTATCTGCTGTCTTCAGGAAACACATCTAACCAGCAAGGATGCATTTAGACTCAAGGTAAAGGGGTGGAAATCAATATTTCAAGCAAATGGAAGCTGAAAGAAGGCTGGCATGGCGATTTTGATTTCAGATAACTTAGTCTTTAAATCAACAAAAGTAATGAAAGACAAAGAGGGTCACTATATAATGGCAAAGGGTACACTTCAACAAGAAGACATAACAATTTTAAACATGTATGCACCCAACTTAGGTGTGCCCAGATTCATAAAGCAAACTCTGCTTGATCTAAACAAATTGATAAACAGCAACACCGTAATAGCCGGAGACTTCAACACCCCGCTGACAGCACAGGACAGATCCTCCAAACAGAAAATTAACAAAGAAATAATGAACTTCAACAGAACTCTAGAACAAAAGGGCCTGACTGACATTTATAGGACATTCTACCCAAAAACCACTGAATATACCTCCTTCTCATCAACTCATGGGACATTTCTAAGATTAACCATATCCTAGGACACAAAAGATGTTGCAAAAAGTTTTTAAAAATAGAAATTATACTATGTATCTTCTCAGATCGCAATGGAACAAAAGTAGAAATCAACCCTAAGAGAAACTCTCATTTCTACACAAATTCGTGGAAACTAAACAACCTTCTGCTGAATGATTACTTCATAAATGAGGAAATCAATATGGAAATCAAAAAATTCTTTGAACTAAATGACAAAGGAGACACAAGTTATCAAAATCTATGGGACACAGCTAAAGCAGTCCTGAGGGGAAAATTTATTTCCACAAATGCCTATATCCAAAAGACAGAAAGATCACAAATAGACAACCTAATGAATTGACTCAAAGAGCTGGAAAAAGAAGAACAGACTGGCCCCAAACCCAGCAGAAGAAGTGAAATTAATAAGGTCAAATCAGAACTAAATGAAATGGTCAACAAGAAAACTATACGAAAGATTAATAAAACAAAAAGTTGCTTCTTTGAAAAAATAAAATTGACACGCCTTTGGCTAGACTAATGAAAAGCAGAAAAGAAAAATCTCTAATAAGCTCTATCAGGAACAAAAAAGGAGAAATTACAACTGATGCCAGGGAGATACAAGATATAATCTGTGAATACTACAAAAAGCTTTACGCACACAAACTGGAAAATGTGGAGGAAATGGACAAATTTTTAGAAACACACAGCCTCCCTAGGCTCAACCAGGAAGAAATAGAATTCCTGAACAGACCAATATCAAGTACTAAAATTGAAACAGCAATAAAAAACATTCCTAAAAAGAAAAGTCCCAGACCAGATGGTTTCACAGCCAAATTTTACCACACCTACAAAGAAGAACTGGTGCCTATCCTGAAGAAATTATTCCATAACATCAAGAATGATGGAATCCTCCCCAACACATTTTATGAAGCCAACATAACCCTGATACCAAAACCAGGAAAGGACGCAACAAGAAAGGAAAACTACAGACCAATATCCCTTATGAATATAGATGCAGAAATTCTCGATAAAATCCTAGCAAACCAAATCCAGGTGCTTATCAAGAAAATAATCCCTCACCACCAAGTGGGCTTCATCTCAGAGATGCCGGGATGGTTCAACATACGCAAATCTATAAATGTAATTCACCACATAAATAGAAGCAAAAACAAAGACCATATGATCCTCTCAATAGATGCAGAAAAAGCATTTAACAAAATTCAACACCCTTTTATGATAAGAACGCTTAACAAAATAGGCATAGACGGGGCTTACCTAAAAATGATACAAGCCATATATGACAAACCCACAGCCAACATCATTCTGAGTGGGGAAAAATTGAAAGCATTCCCACTTAAAACTGGAACCAGACAAGGCTGCCCATTATCTCCACTTCTGTTCAACATAGTGCTGGAAGTCCTTCCTAGAGCAATCAGGCAAGAGAGGGGAATTTAGGGCGTCCAAAAGGGGGCAGAAGAGATCAAACTCTCACTCTTTGCTGATGATATGATATTATATCTAGAAAACCCCAAGGATTCAACCAAGAAACTCCTGGAATTGATAAATGAATTCAGTAAAGTCTCAGGATACAAAATCAATACACACAAATCAGAGGCATTCATATATGCCAATAACAGTCAAACTGAGAACCAAATCAAAGACTCAATACCCTTCACAATAACAACAAAGAAAATAAAGTACCTAGGAGTATATTTAACTAAGGAGGTAAAAGACATCTACACGGAGAACTATGAAACACTGAGGAAGGAAATAACAGAGGACATAAACAGGTGGAAAACCATATCACGCTCATGGGTCGGCAGAATCAACATTGTTAAAATGTCTATACTACCCAAAGTGATCTACAGATTCAATGCAATCCCTATTAAAATACCAACATCATTTTTCACAGATACAGAAAAAATAATTTCATGCTTCATATGGAACCAGACAAGACCCCGTATAGCAAAAGAAATCCTAGGCAATAAAAACAAAATGGGAGGCATCAATTTACCAGACTTCAAACTATACTACAAGGCTACAGTAATTAAAACACCTTGGTACTGGCACAAGAACAGGGACATTAACCAGTGGGACAGAACTGAGAACCCAGATATTAAACCATCCTCATACAGCCATCTAATCTTTGACAAAGCAGACAAAAACATACACTGGGGGAAAGAATTCTTATTCAATAAATGGTGCTGGGAAAAGTGGATAGCCACATGTAGAAGACTGAAACAGAATCCACACCTTTCACTTCTGACAAAAATCAACTCACAGTAGGTAACAAACTTAAACCTAAGGTGTGAAACTACTAGAATTCTAGAAAAAAATGTTGGAAAGACTCTTATGGACATTGGCCTAGGCAAAGAATTTATGAAGAAGACCCCAAAGGCAATCACAGCAACAACAAAAATAAATAAATGGGACCTGATCAAATTAAAAAGCTTCTGCACAGCCAAAGAAACTGTCATGAGAGCAAACAGATAATCTACAGAATGGGATAAAATTTTTGCATGCTACACATCTGATAAAGGGCTGATAACTAGAATCTGTTTAGAACTCAGGAAAATCAGCAAGAAAAAATCAAACAACCCTATCAAAAAGTGGGCAAAGGACATGAACAGAAACTTTTCAAAAGAAGACAAATGGCCAAGAAACATATGAAAAAATGCTCAACATCTCTAATCATCAGGGAAATGCAAATCAAAACCACAATGAGATATCACTTATCTCCAGTGAGAATGGCCTTTATCATAAAATCCCAAAACAATAAATGTTGGCATGGATGCGGAGAGATAGGAACACTCATACCCTGCTGGTCGGACTGCAAACTAGTGCAACCTCTGTGGAAAGCAATATGGAGATACCTTAAAGAGATTCAAGTAGATCTACCATTTGATCCAGCAATCCCATTACTGGGCATCTACCCAGAAGAACAAAAGACATTCTATAAAAAGGATATCTGCACTCAAATGTTTATAGTGGCACAATTCACAGTTGCAAAGATGTGGAAACAACCCAAGTGTCCATCAATACATGAGTGGATTAATAAAATGTGGTATATGTATACCACAGAGTACTGTTCAGCTATAAGAAACAATGGTGATATAGCACCTCTTGTATTATCCTGGATAGAGCTGGAACCCATTCTACTAAGTGAAGTATCCCAAGAATGGAAAAATAAGCACCATCTGTACTCACCATCAAATTGGTTTCACTGATAGACACCTAAGTGCACATATAGGAATAACATTTATCGGGTGTCAGGCAGATGGGAGGGGGGAGGAGGGGATGAGTATATACATACATAATGAGTGCGATGTGCACTGTCTGGGGGATGGACACACTTGAAGCTCTGACTCGGGGTGAGGGGACAAGGGCAACATATGTAACCTAAACATTTGTAGCCCCATAATATGCAGAATTAAAAAAAAAAAAAAAGAATTGACACGGCCCGGCATGGTGGCTCATGCCTGTAGTCCCAGCACTCTGGGAGGTGATGGTGGGAGGATAGCTTGAGCTCAGGAGTTCAAGATCAGCCTGAGCAAGAGTCAGACCCCGTCTCTACTAAAAATAGAAAAATTAGCCACAATGGTGTGAGCCTGTAGTCCCAGCTACCTAGGAGGCTGAGGTAGGAAGATGGCTTGAGCCCAGGAGTTTCAGGTTGCAGTGAGGTATTATGATGCCACTGCACTCTACCCAGGTGACAGAGGAAGACTCCGTCTCAAAAAAAAAAAAAATACAAGAGAGAGAGAATTGACACCTTTCCTAGGCTGTTGAAAGTAAGAAGATGAATGGAAAAAAATCCCTTGATATGTAGACTGAAGTTCACGGACCAGTAAGAAATGAAGAATTCACTGTATTGAAATGTGTAGATGGTTTCATAGGAACACCATTTTCTGATTATGTAAAGATAACAATAGGATTTCACTTAAGTCCCAAAAGTAGTCATATGTCTAAGGTGTGTGGACATTGAGGATCTCTAGAGACTTGAGCAGCAGTAGTGATATGATGATACTGGTATTTAAACAACATTATACTAACTATATGCAAACCAATTTGAAGTAGGAGAGAGTAGAAGAAGGGAGCTTAATTTGTAGTCTATTAATGTAGATATAAAATATATTGATTTCCACCTCTTCTCCAGGACCTCATTGTCCTATGTTTAGTTTTCTTAATCACCTTTCCGTATTCCTTCATGAGTTCTCATTCTCTGGAGTCTCCTTGCATGTTTTCCATGTCTTTTCATGTCTGTACGTGATACATTTTGTGAGATTCATTAAATATTTTTGAATTACCTTTTTCACTTTATCTCCTTTGTTATAGCTCGTAATAAAGGAAACATTTGCTTTTTTTGATATGTTTCAGATTGGCAGTCTATGTATGAGACACAAGAATCGTCTCTGAAGCACTTCATGTACAATGATGCATTCATAGAGAGAATTACAAGCTATGGACTTGAGTGTTCCACTTTTGGAGAAAATTGGAAATGGGAAGACCTTTTTGAGAGACAGATGGGAAGTCAAGAGACATTTAGCAGGACAGAAACAATCACTCATAAAAAAACCCTCACTAAGAAAACAGACCACAAATATGCCAAATTTGGTAAACTTGTCTATCTGGACAATGTAGAAGAGAGTGTTTATAATCACAAGTTAGGAAAAAAAAGCTTCTCCAAAAAGTCTGTGGTAATAACACACAAGAAGGTCTATGTATCAAAGAAACTTTTTAAATGTAATGAATGTGACAAAACCTTCACTCACAGCTCATCCCTTGCTGTTCATCATAGAATTCATACTGGAGAAAAACCATATGAATGTAAAGAATGTGGAAAAGCCTTCAAGCAGAGGCCACACCTTGCTCAACATCGTAGAACACATACTGGGGAGAAACTCTTTGAATGTAAAGAATGTAGGAAATCCTTCAAACAAAGCGAGCATCTTATTCAACATCAAAGAATTCATACTGGAGAAAAACCATATAAATGTAAGGAATGTAGAAAAGCCTTCAGACAGCCTGCACATCTTGCTCAGCATCAGAGAATTCATACTGGAGAGAAACCCTATGAATGTAAGGAATGTGGCAAAGCCTTCAGTGATGGCTCATCTTTTGCTCGACATCAGAGATGTCACACTGGCAAAAGACCCTATGAATGTATTGAATGTGGGAAAGACTTTCGGTATAACTTATCTCTTATTCGTCACTGGAGGAGTTATCATACTGGAGAGAAGCCTTTTAATTGCAGTGATTGTGGGAAGGCCTTCAGTGTTCACATAGGACTTATTCTGCATAGGAGAATTCACACTGGGGAGAAACCGTACAAATGTAACGTATGTGGAAAAACCTTCAGCTCTGGCTCATCCCGTACTGTACATCAGAGAATTCACACAGGAGAGAAACCTTATGAGTGTGATGTTTGTGGGAAAGACTTTAGCCATCATGGGTCACTCACTCAGCATCAAAGGGTACATTCTGGAGAGAAACCTTATGAATGTAAGGAATGTGGGAAAGCCTTTAGGCAGAATATACACCTTGCTAGTCATTTGAGAATTCATACTGGTGAAAAACCTTATGAATGTAAAGAATGTGGAAAAACGTTTAGAATCAGTTCACAGCTGGCTACGCATCAGAGAATTCATACTGGAGAAAAGCCTTATGACTGTCAGGAATGTGGAAAAGCTTTCAAACAGAAGTCACACCTTGCCCAACATCAGAAAACTCATACAGGAGAGAAACCTTATGAGTGTAGTGAATGTGGGAAAGCCTTTAGCCAGACTTCCAACCTTATTCAACATCAAAGAGTTCATACTGGAGAGAAACCCTATAAATGTACTGAATGTGGTAAGGCTTTCAGTGACAGCTCATCCCGCACTCAGCATCAAAGACTTCACACTGGCCAAAAGCCCTATCAATGTTTTGAATGTGGTAAGGCATTCAGAAGAAAGTTATCCCTTATTTATCATCAAAGAAGTCATACTAGAGAGGAACGTTAAGAAGGTACTGCATGTGTCAAAACTTTTAGCTATTCCTTACTGTTCATCAGAGAACCCATTCTGAATAAAAACTGTATGAATGTAAGGAATACAGAAAAACCTTCATCTAGACTGGATAATTTATCATAGCTCACTGTAGCCTCAAGCTCCTGGGCTCCAGTGATTCTCTGGCTTAGCCTCCTGAGTAGCTGAGACTACAGGCGCACACTACCATGCCCAGCTAATTTTTCTATTTTTTGTAAAGACGGGGTCTTGCTCTTACAGGCTGATTTCACACTCCTGAGCTCATGCAATCCACCTCCCTAGGCCTCAGACTGGATGCTTTAAATGGGAGAATTCATACTGCAGAGAGATCTTTAAAATGTAAGGAATGTGGAAACATCTTCAGACAAAATGCACACCTTGCTTATCATCACTGAGTTCATCTCTGGCATCCAGCTCTTCCTCACTTCCTATGTAACCATGCCCTGTGGATATTTCTGCTAAGTAGTTTCTGAATTCATCCATTTCTTTCCATGGCCTAGTTCAGAACACACAGTCATTTCATCCGAACTATTTTGATCCTCTAAAATTGTTCTCGTGCATCTTTTTTTGTTCCCTTCAAGTTCATTCTTCACAGTACAGCCACAGTGATCTTTCACAAATGAAAATATAATTATGTCATTCTCTTAAAATTCTTGTTAAAATGCTTGATGCACATAAAATGTGGAGCAAAATGACTGACCCATACTAAATGCTTGGTAAATGTTATATCAGTATTATTCAGAGTTGACTTAAATTATTTTTTTAAACAGTGAAGTCTGGAAAGCAGTATATTAGTACTAGGTGATCATAATTCTGGAAATGAAACAGTATCTTAAGGTGGATGATGATTAGCCTGTGTGTATGTTCAATGCTTAATATCATTAAAAATACAATGTAGCGGCTCTCCTATGACTCTGAGGCTGTGTTCTCTTGTTGGTGACCTGATACACAGAACATGTTTTAGGAAGTGGCTAGAACTCTGGACGACACTGGAACAAAAGATTTAGAATTTGCTTGGGAGACTTTATGTAAGACCATATTTAGTCAAGGCAAAAAAAAAAAAAAACAAAACAAAACTAATCTTTAACTGAAGAAATACAGAACTTGAATAATCTAGCCCTATTTCAAGATATGGGTTCACACATTAATTCTAACCTTCCAAGGATACACTAATTTAAGCTGTTCTGGAGTATGGAAAAAAGATGTAGGCTGGGTGTGGTGGCTCATACCTGTAATCCTAGCACTCTGGGAAGCTGAGGTGGGCGGATCATTTGAGCTCAGGAGTTGAGACCAGCCTAAGCAACAGTGAGACCCTGTCTCTACTAAAAAAACAAAAAGAAATTAGCTGGACAACTAAAAATACACAGAAAAAAAATTAGCTGGACATGGTGGTACATGCCTGTAGTCCCAGCTACTCGGGAGGCTGAGGCAGTAGGATTGCTTGAGCCCAGGAGTTTGAGGTTGCTGTGAGCTAGGCTGATGCCACGGCATTCTAGCCCAGGCAACAGAGTGAGACTCTGTCTCAACAAAAAAAAGAGAAAAAGAAAAGAAAAAAATTTAAAACATTCCACTTCTTTCATTGGGCTAAGTCAACTCTGATATCAAACCAAGGGGAAAAATGACAGTATAGATAAATTTACTTGTAGTTATACATAGAAAAGAAATTGTTAGCCTCTGCTAATGGAGAACAGAGGCTCTGAATAAATAGAGATCCATAGCATGTTCCTAGATGGATGTTTCAATATTGTAAAGGTGTCTACACTTTATTTCAGTCAAAATCCCTGTAGATTATTTTTACATTGACAGTTTTTTTTTCTGAAAAATAGAGTGTCAATTAGGCAAGCATCACAAGGAAATTTTTGAAAATGAATATAGCTATGAGTTTAGTGTATTACAAAAATGGTATTTTTGATGGGTTATTTAAATGGTCTTTGGTAGTTATCCAACTGGAAATCAGTTCCACACAGAATGAAAGTTCCTTCTATACAGATTAAAAACATAGAAGGGAACAAAAGTGTCGTGGCCCGCCTAGGGACAAGGAATGAACACAAAGGGACAAACAGACATACATAAAAGACGGTACAAGACTGCAGAGCCTTACTGCTGCAGTGTCTTTATTTATAACACAGCCTGTTTGGCAACTGTCCCACCGCAATTTCTTTGTTCCCACCCTGTCCCGACTCAGCACGCCCTATTCCTTGTTGTTTTGTCTCCAGAGAGCCGATGTTTGCATCCGAAGCTCTCTAGTCCCTCCTGTTTGCAGGGTCAGGGCGCCCTGGCCTGCGTGCAAGCCCCCAGGCATGTTCTCGGAACAGAACAAGGAAACATTCCCAGTTCTGGACTACATGTGACCCGAAATGTCCTCTACAAAAAGTAAGATGGTAGAGGAGAATGTAGACTGTTACTCTGCCCTTAGATTCAGGAAGGCTTTGGTAGGCAAGACGCATTTCAGAATCCATGGACAGAGCAAGACAGGTAGGACCACGTGAATGATTTAAACCTTTTTCCTGGTATAAGATACTGTGTGGAAAATTAAAAGGTGTATGATACGCTAAGAGATATTTTGAACATACAGTACAACAGATACAGCTCTTACAAAAAATGCTGTTGGAAAGCAGCAAAGATAAACTATACAGTCTGGCAAAGCATATCAACAAAGCAACTCTTGGAGGAAGAAATTATAACAGTAAAATAAAATAGAGGAAGTTCTCAACCTCACTAATCAGATAATTTTTTTTTATTCCAGGGTATTGTGAGGGTACAAACACTACAGTTACACTTTATGCCTTTGCCTCACCCAAATGCGGGTTAAAGGTGTGCCCTTCCCACCCCCCCCTTAGTGCTCCCCGTGTCCTTTAGTTGTTACTAATCAGATAATTTTAAAAGTCCTCACTACTGTGAACACAAAGTATCAAAAACTTAATGAGAATATTAAGTTTGGATAACATCCGGTATTGTTGCAGATATTAGAAACCATGTTTTCATATATTGAGAGGGTAAATTAGACGAAAGCCATTTTAGAAGGCCACAGGGTGTTACCTGTCAGCATTTTTAATGTAATCACCCTTTGTCACAATTCTACAGCTAGGAGTTTATCTTCTCAAAAAGCACAAGTGCAGAAACAGATGCATCAGCATAACTGTTATAAAATTGTGAAAAATTTGGAACAGCTTAAATGTCTAAAAATAGTAAATTAATAAGTTATGGAAAATCAGTAAATTACTATGTAGTTCCTGAAAAAGAGGTGTATATATATATGCAAAGATGTCTTTCAGGTTATGAATCAAAATGTAATTTTCATAACTATGGAATATGATCACATAGTTACAACTACATAAAGTTTATAAATTTTCAAAAACACATTTGTATCGTTTATTTTTGTTTACAAGTAGAAACCATGCACACACACTTCCCTGGGCTGCTTTAGGGGGTAGGGGTGTTCTCATGCTATTTCATGAACTTTTGTGTGTGTCGCTAGTTGTTAGTGCATGGTTCATTTTAATCAAATTGGGTACTCCTTGAGATGCAGGAGGGAGTTGAGTATCTCATCGTTTGGCCACAGCTTAAAGATGGTATCTAAGTTTCTGCTGCTCTGCTCCATAGACCTGACCTGACTCATGTTCCTGTTAGGTTCTACTCCTGATTTGTCCTGCTGAACCTACAGCATATTGAAGAAGTTTTTACTCCTTATATTCCCCAACACTAAGAAGTAGATATGACCCTTCTTAAATACAATATAAGACAAACATTTACAATCTTGTTACAGCCCATGCATCATTGGACCAGAAAGACTTCCAAGTCCTGGGGACTTTTTGAGGTCAATAGTTGGTTAGGGAAATGACAGCAGTGTATGGTGATAGGCACTGGCAGAATGAGCTGCACCCTTAGAGCCTACAGTTGCCTGGACCCAGATGTATTTCTTCCACCTGATGTTGGGACACTGTCTAGCTAAGTTGATCTATAGCAGCTAGGTCAGATTCTGTGGTCTGGTTCTGAATCTCCAACATAGGCTAGAGGCAAATGGAGAAATGTCTCTCAAAGGGAGAAACATGGGCCTTGAATGAGACTCCTCTGTTGAGGTCTCCACAGATGCCATAAAAAGTCTGCTCTCAGTCCTACAAACTAAACTGGATCTTTGTACTCAAGGAGTCCATGGTAGAGCCCTTTGCACCACAGCCCAGATTAACTGGAAGACACTCCCTAGAGGGGAGGTTTATCTGGAGGGGAAGACTCCCTGTCTTTGTAGATGCTGCAGTGTGCCAGTACCAGCCAATACAGAACAACTGAGCATAATAACCACCCTGCTCAGGGTGACCCACTCTGTGTGTGGCAGCCCCTCTCCTTCCTTGGTTAGTCCAATTCTTGCTTGAAGGGTGCACAACAAAAGATAGAAGCCATGGTATTCTTCTAAGGCAATACTTAGACTTGACAGTGTGGGCTGTTACTCACCAAGTCTGACTTGGTTACCATCCCTCTAAGTGCTAATTTTTTTTTTCAGTAAAAGAAATCATATTTTGAGGAAGGTGGGTCCCACTGGGCCTTTTCCATTGAAAAGAGGTGGGGATGGGGAAGTGAGTGGGACCAGTGTGGCATTCTGGATTACTCTTATTCTGGATTATTATAATCCCACTTATTCTGGATTATTTCCTTTTAACGTTCCTTGGGTCTCTGCCATTCCATTCAAGGAGTGAGTGAATCCTTTTTAAACCATTGTTATAAGCATTGTTCCCAAATTCAATGACTCATTTCACAGTAACATGAGGCAATGCGTTGATCCCTCTGAGAGTCATGTGTTCCTTTTCTTATAAACAGTGCTGAAGTTAGCAGGTGACTTGCCACGAGGCAGGATAGTATATGATCTTAACATGAACACTGAATGTGAACAATAGATATATAATGTTGCATTTGTCCAGTCACCAAAGTGTGATTACAAACTTACCTTTCATATTTGCTCAATGTCTTTTTGTCATAATGGTTCTCAAACAATTACATCACTTTTTTAGCAATTCCTTTTTTTCCTCCAGTGTATCAACACTTTCACTCCAAAACACCCCAAGTACACTGTAAAGAGTGGTATTTCAACTTAGAGCTTCAGACAGACTATACTCACTAATTTATTCATGGCAACAGTGCCTAGTTAGAGGCTACCATGTCAGACAGTTGTGAATTGCATGCCATGTATGAGTGAGCCCAAATATTTTTCTTTGCATGTCAACAGCAAACAAGAAGTGTGTTTGTGTCACTTTGTATTTAGCCTTTATTTTACCTAAAGGTGTTTTTCTGTGACGTGACTTTACTTTTAAATAGAGTTTGAGTGCAAGATAACCACAAGCCCCCTAAAAGTCTGGAAAATTGAGAGGAGGAGGAGCAGCAAGAGGAAATATCTTTCTGACAAAAGGACTCTCTTACAAGTCTTCTGTTTCCCCTTTAGCTAGAATGCTTCAGCTTCATTACATTTTATATGTGAACTATTTTTTTTTACTTTCAATTTGCTGGTTTTACTTATGTAAAGTTTTGTTCATTGTTCAATTGATATATCCGTAAAAATTCAGTATTTGGGATGGAAAACCATCAGTTTTTTAAAATTAAATCTAGTGGAAATCTTTTTTCATTTCAGCAGGCTTTCATTTTGTGGTACATTTATCAAGAATTGATGAAAATTGTATCAGCGTTTTTCTAATTTTCAGCAAGTTTTATTTGCTTTACAGCTAAATACTTCAGGGTTTTTTTTAAAAAGTGATTGGAAATGGAATTGTATTTTAAATTTTAACTGTTCATTCCACTGAGGCACTGGGTTTTTCCCCCCAATATTTCTTCCTCTGTGCTTCAGATTGGATAATTTCCATTGAACTCTCTTCAAGTTCACTGAGACTTTCATTTTCAATTCTGCTTTGAAGCCCAGTGAATTTTTTATTTAATATACTATGTATCTCAATTTGATGAAGTCCAATTTATCACTCTATTGCCTTTCAAGCAGACTCACAAAAACCTAACCTAAGTGAGAATCCCCCTCTTGGGCCGAGGCTCTTTTTGTTCCACTTTCCATTTATAGTAAGTGATGAGGAAATATTATTTACAATAAAAGACAAAGTCTATGCCACTAATTTCCATTTGCACAACTACCTATGGCAACCTTTACTTTCCAGCCTGATGTTGAAAAGCCATTTTCACCAAAGATGAATAATAGTATTTGAGGTTAATAATCATTTTATTCTAAGGTAAGGATGTTCTCCACCATTCCTAGTTTGCTAAGTCTCTTTTTTTAAATCACAGATGTGTATTCAATTTTATCAGATGCTTTTTCCTCACCTATAGTCATAATTCAGAGAATTTTTTTTACCTTTTATTTATTAATGGTGGTGCATTATATTAACAGACTTCCCACCCGGGCACTCCTGTGATATATTCTTGGACGTGTGTGATGTTGGTTGCCTGTCTGGCCTCCAGTCTCCTCTTTGTCTTTCCTAACAAAACTCATCTTGGGCTCAGGCATCTTTTCCATCCTCAAATGATAAAACCAAGCCGACCCAATCCCCAGGGACAGTAGTAAACTGTCACTTGGTCTACGCCAATCCGAACAAGGCTTTTACCAAGTGATTGTTACTGGTCTAGGGGTGGGGTTGTGCCCATGTTGACACAATCATGATATCGTTAAAACCCTAAAGACATAAAACATAAAATCCCCCTCAGAAGGAAAATGTGAAATCAGAAATTATGATTCTATAGAAAATTCATATTTTTAATCAGTAGATTGCATGAATAACTAAATTCATTGGACTAAATATTATTTCCCAAATCAAGAATGTCATTATATTGTACATTCTGTTTGTTAAATAACTGAAATCCAAAAATATATCCTTTCTTTGTGCTGTACATCTTTTTGCCTTGTGAAGTACACATAACTCTTATACTGGATTTCTTTAAAATTAATAAAACATGTTTTAAACCCATAAAGCAATGGTAAATGTGAAGACTAATAGTTCAATCAATTCACCATTGTATCAGTTTAATGTAAATGATTCAGCAGGGAGAATATTTATCTTTTTGTTGTTGGTGGTTTTTTTTTTTTTAAAGAACTATAATTTTTGGTTTTGAAAAAAAGCACAGGGTGGTGGTTAAGGTGAAATATTTTCTTTTTCATCTTCTCGCTGCAGCCAAACTTTATAATGAAGTGATTCTTGTAGCTTTTTTAAAATTTAGGTGTATCAAAAAATTTTTCTTCATAATTCTTTAGTGTGCCTCTATCTCTTCTCTGCTAGATATGAACATGGAAGCATAAAACCCCCTGTAATAGGATATGGGCCATGCTGGTATAAGAAAAAGACAAAAAATATTGTCAACACTGTCAATACTGACATAATATGCAATTTCATTGTTTTCTCAGGTAATAGCCCACAGGTGGGTAGGTAGGTAGGTCATGGCAAGAAGGCAGCTCTACTCCATGATGTCATCAGAGGACATAGGTTTCTTCTATGCCATTTCTCCAGCAACTTAGGATGTTATCCTCATCCACATGGATGATGTCTCCACATTACAGATCATGAGAGGATAGAAAAGGAGAACATGGCAGTCAACTGTTTTGCTTTTAAAGAAGGGACATTAAAGTTGCTAACACCACTTCTGATCACATTCCATGTTTTAGAAGAAATTAGTCACATTACCTACCTAGTTGCAAAGGATCCTGGAAAATGTAGTCTAACTGGGCAGCTATGTGCCCTTCCCCATGGGGAGGGGAGTCTGTTAGAAGGGAGATGAGAATGGATACTAGGGATAATTTGCCTGCTCTGCCATATCTAGTTAACCACTATTGTGTGACCATGAGGGATGTGTCCATTGCTGGGAATGACAGAGCACAGAGATGAAAAGAATTTCAGTCTCTGATTGACACTGAGAAACCTGGAGCTTATCTTGCCTCTGAACTTCCAGTTATGAATGCATTTGTTATTTAGGCTAGAAATCAATGATTTCTGCTATTTGCCCATGAGAGTATTCTGACATGCCTTCCTTCGACTTGATATATTTTTTATAGGTATTGCTGGATTTGACTTGTCATTGAAGATTGGCTTAAATCCTTTCCCTATGGTCCTTGTCCAATTTTGGTATCACAGTTAACTAGTTTTTCTCCTTCTCTAATATGGTTTTATAGGGTGGGGATTATCTATTGCTTGGTGTTCATGGAAAAGCCTCATAATTTATTTAATGATTTCCTATTCTTCAGGTTTAGTAAATTTTCTTTACTGTAAACCACTGCATATGTTTTAAAATATATCGACATAATGGTGATAGTATTTGTAAGATTTTAAAAATCTCTACTTTGTGATTATGTCTGCTTTTTCATTCCTAACACAATTTATTCATTTCTTCTCTTTTTTTTCTCTTGGGCTATCTTTAGCATAACTCATCCTCATGGTGTCAAAATGGTTGCTTTACCTTCTGACATCCTGTGTCACCTCCAAGCAGGAAGAAGGTTCCGTGAGATGGGCCATAGAGCAAAGGTACATGCCAACATAGTCTCTCTCCACCCATCCACCAATCCTCCCGGCAATTTGTATTTACATCTCCTTGATTAGGACCCGCTGTTCCTTGCAAGGGGGACTGGGGAGGTCAGCATTTTAATCTGGGTGGATGGCCACCTGAAGAACATCAGTGTTCTATTAGCGTGGAAGGAGCGCACAGCAGATATCGAAGAGGCAAGTAGCAGTGTCTGCCACAGCCACTAAGTGGCGGGGTCAATCCAACTCCGAATCTGATCCTTTTCTATGAGATTGAAACGCGTTGAGGGTAAATGCTGGCCTTGTCCTTCCTGCAGCTTGTGAATGGAGTCACCCTTGAATTCAGAGATAGAAATCTTGATTCCATCCCAGGCCATGAGACTGGGAACACCACTTCAAGAGTCAGGAGATCTGGGGCCCGGTGTGATCTACCTGTGCTGTTGTTAGGTCATTCACTGACGTAACAAAGCCCTCAGCTCCAGGGGACAAGCTCTCAACTTCTCTGATACGGCCCTTGGGAGAGGCCGGCCCCAAACATGTGTAAGAATAAAAACATCAGCTAACTTGAGATCACGATTCGCGTTAGGAAGGCGATTTTAAAAGGTGACGAGGGGTGGTATTTTTAACTGGGACGCTGGTCAGCCCTCTCTGAGGCGACGACAAGCGAATGACATAAAGGAGCCACCGGCCTAAAGTTTGAGGGGAGACTGTTCAGACCCAGCACCTACACATACGACTTCCAGAAGGCGGAATAGCGGTCTGGAGGATGCGGAGGCCCGGGTAGCCAGGGAGAAGGTGAGGGCGGTTCCCCAAACCAATTCCACAACCACCTCCCTCCTCCCACCCACACGCATCGCCCTCAGAATCACCCTCCGGGCTCTAGAGGCCTCGGTGTGGCCCTTCCCCTCCGCGACACTGCCTGTCGGCCGTGACGCCACCGCAAGAAGCAAACGGCTAGGACCGCAGTGCCTCCGGCTCGCGCTCGCGCGTCCATGTTTCCTGCCCTGAGGCCCCGCCCCCGCCGTAAGCCCCGCCCCCGTTCGTCCCGCCGCTACAGCTGCGCGCTCCGAACCCAGTTCCGACTCCCAGAAGCCTTTGGGGCGTGGTTCTGTATCTCTGCGTGGCCTGTGTTTCCAGCCAGGCCCAAGGTGGGCGGCCGCGGTCCGCTTCGGACCGGGAGCGGCCGGTCCGGGGCGGGGAGCGGACCGCTCTGGGCAGCCCGACTTCCAGGCTAGGGACTACGTTTCCCGGCGGGCATTGCGCACAGAGCACGCCCACTTCCGGCGGCGGAGGCTGCGTGCTGGGGCCGGGCCGGGGGCGGGGCGCGGAGTGGGCCGTGGGTGTGAGTCGACAGCGGGGCGGGCTCGGCAGGGGCGGGGGCGTGCGTCGGGGGCGGAGCGGGAGCAGGTAGGCGGGTTGGGAAGGGACCGTGTGGGGCGGGCTCGGCGGGGCGGCGAGCCGGGGGCGGGGCGGGACCGGCGGGGGCGGGGCTCGGCGGCGGCCCCCGGGAGTGCGCAGGGCCGGCGCGGGGCGGGCCGGCGGTGTGGTGCGTGTGTGTGTCTGCGAGCGGCCGGCCCGAAGGGCGCCGCGCGGCCCCGGGGCGTGCGTGCGCGTCTCGGGCGACATGCGGGGGGCGGCGAGAGCGGGTGCCCGCAGGCCGGGGTCCCTCCCGGGGCGAGGCGGTCCCCGAACAAAGCCTAGGGCGGGCCGAGGCCCGACTGCGGGGACTGCAGCCGCCTTCACCCGTGCTGCCCGGGGAAGGCCGCGCTCAGGGAATGGCCTCACATCCAAGGGCCGGCGAGGAGCGGTGACCACGGGGCCTGGGCGTAGAGGTGAGGCTGACAGGTGTCGGGCCTGGCCGGGTGGGCAGTGACGAATTCGTCTCCTCGGGGTGAGATCCTGGAGGGGTTGGGCTCCCGGCGGCCAGGTGCTGGAGAACGGTGTCCCTGGCCTCCGAGGCTGGTGGATGGGGGAATCCGAAGATTGGCAAGCTCATCTGAATCAGCATCAAACAGCGGTAGAAGGAGGGACTTTGGCCCAGGGTCACTCTAACCAGGCACCTCCCTGTTTTCAGGCTCCCAGAGAGAAGAGACCCCCCACGTACCCCCCACGTTGTGGCAGCCCCTAGCTAGGGTAATGACAGAGCCTACCTGCCCCTTTAAAAATGGTCCCGCCTTGCTCTTGCAGGAAGGGGCGTTCCTAGGCTGGTGATTTGGGGGCATGGTGTAGACCTGGTCTCGAGCTACTCCTTTTTCCTTCTGCAGCTCTTCCTTGCAGGGACCCTGCCCTTCTCCCGGAGAGAAGCCACAAGCAGGAGGCTGCGGGGACAGGAATTGACCTTAAAGCCATGTCACAGGTGAGTTGGCATTTCCTCTTTCCTCTCTGAAATGCAGCCTTGCTTTTCGGGGCTTAATGAGGTTATTTTCTCTGAAAAGTTTTCAGTTTAACAGACCTGTTCTGGGCGCTGGTTCCATGTTCTCACATTCTGGTGAGTGGTGAGCTGCAGGGATAGGTTTAAACTGCCCGCGGCCTCCCTCCCTGCTTTCTCTCCATCCCAGTCCGTGCTCGTTCTTGATGGGTGAGATGATTCAGCCCCTCCCTTGTGCCGCTTTTCTCGGGGGGACTCGAACGGAGCGGAAATGTACTCCTGGGGGACCGTCGTGCTGTACCCGGTTGGGGCCCACTTTGTGCCAGCCGCTGGAGAAACGTATGGCTAAGCCCCGCCCCCTGCTGTCAGGGCGCTCACAACTGAAGGCCAAGGAAGCAAGCAAGATTCTAGAATGTAGGGGTGCTTGGGCAAGTACCAGGAGGATAGACTGGAGGGAGCGCCTGGCCTCCAGCCTCCTGTAGAGGAAGGGGAGGGTGCGTTACCAAGGAGGCGATTTTTGAGCCACGCTGAAGGTAAAGGAGCCGTGTAGTAGGCACAATGCGGACGGGCGGCATTTTAGGGAGAGGAGGTGCAATGTGGAAGGCTTTCTTTTTCCCACTTGATTTCGTGCCTTCTCAAAATGCTAATAAATAGTTTTGTTTCTGTAGGCCATGGCTCATAAACATGATAGCTGGCTCATAAATATATGAACCAGTTTCCAACTGTTCTGCCCAAACTGCTCCTCAGTGGGTACTGGTGCTCTTCATGTTACCAAATGCAGTGCTTGATGCTTAGTCTTTTTTGACTTTCATTGGTGTTTGGAATAGCTCAGGGCTGACAAACTTTTCACTATAAAGGGCCAGGGTAGTAAGTACGTTAGGATGTGAGGGTCTCTGCTGCCGCTACTGCTCTCTGCTCTTGTAGAGCTAAGGCAGCTAGAGACAGTATGTGAATGGATGAGTAGGGCGGTGTTCCAATAAAACTTACAGAAACAGGTGGCTGCCAATCCCCGAAATAGCTCATCCCTGCCCTCCAGTGGGCCCCTTTCTCCCTTGGCTACTAGGGCCCTGCGCTTGTCTGACTTGCCTCCCACTGTCCTGACTTCTCCGCTTTTGCTGTGGTTCTCCTTGTCTGCCTGACCGTGAACTGTTGGTGTGCCTCCGCACTCCATTCTTGGCCCTTTCTTCTCCATTTGCCTGACTTCCCCTCGGGAGACCAGCCTGCTGCTTGTCTGTAAAACCCACCCATGTGCTGGCTTCCGCCAGCTTCGCCTTGCCAGCCCAGACCGCCCCTCTGAGCCCAGGCCTGTGTGCCCTACTCCGCTCCTGCATGTGGGTATCTAATAGGCAACCCAAACCTCATGTCCAGGACCGGAGTCCTGAGATTCCCCTGTGCACCGGCCCCTCCCATAGCTGTCTCCATCTTAGTTCGTGGCAATTTCATGCTCTTAGTTACTCCAAAAGCCTTGCGATTATTTTCTCGTTTCTTCCCTCCCTTATTCTTCCCTCCCTTCCTTATCCCTTATCCCATATCCTATCGGTTTTATTGTGAAATTGTGTCCAGAATGTGACGGTTTTCGCCACGTGCACCCCCGCCCCCGGCCCCTGTGTCCGCTTCCTCCTATCTCTTGTCTCTGTGCTCCTGTGACCTCCTGCTTCTGCTCACCTCCCTGCCCCCGGATAAAGGCCAAACTCCTTATGTGACTGACAAGGCCCTAGGTGACCTGGCTGCTTCTTACCTCTTACGTCTGCTACTGCATTCCACGTGGCTCTCTTTTCCTTCTCAAGAATTGCCGTCTCATTTTCCTGATCACCCTGTCTAAAATTCAAAGCCTCCTACCCCAATTCTTCACATTCCTCTTCCCTGCTCTACTTTTTTCTTTTAGCACTTTTCAACATGCTACCCGTGGTCATCCCTCGGTATACATGGGGAATCGGTTCCAGGCCCCCATGTGAACCAAAATCTGCGCACCCTCAAGTCCTGCAGTCTGCCCTGTTGAGCCCATGGATGGGAAAAGTCAGCCCTCGGTATATGCTGGCTTTGCATCCTGAGACTACTGTGCTTTTTATCCACATTTGGTTGAAAAAAATCCATGTGTAAGTGGACTTGTGCAGTTCAGTCCCATGTTGTTCAAGGGTCAACTGTATTTTACTTAATTTATCTTGTTTTCTCTTGTTTCATTCCTTACTTCATAGGAATTTCAGTAGTTTTGCCCCAGTACCTGACACAGAAAATATTTGTTGGATGAATGTTTGAATATAGTCTTAAAGTTCTCTTGTGGCCAGTGTTCTGCTGTTTAGTGCAGTGTTAGGGTAATCATTTCTAGTCCCCAGAATGTGGTTCATCCCTGATTATTCCATGAATACATTCCTGAAAGTTTTTCTTCCCTTGTGGCGGATTAGGGTTCCCCCAACTTATGTGAAATCAGAATACTTACGAAATTATTTTTGGATATGACAGCAATAGAACCTTAAAACCTAGAAGTCATGCTTTGATAAAAAGTAAACTTCACCAAGAAAAACAATTATTACCAAATAACTTTTTATTCGTATGTTTTAAAAATTAACTGGATTGAATTGAACCAAAACACCTTTTTAATGCATTTTTTTCTATAAAATACGTTTTATTCCTTTTTTTCTGTAAAATTTTAACAGCATTTTTTTGTAAGGATATAGTTGCTTTTGTTTTTTGTTGGTTTGCATGTTTATAATGTCTCTATGTCATATATATATATATATATATAATTTTTTTTCTTTTCTTTTTCTTTTTTTTAAGAGACAGGGTCTCACTCTGTCCTGTCTGTCATTGTGAAGTGCAGTGGTGTCGTCATAGCTCACTGCAGTCTCAAACTCCTGGGCTCAAGCGATCCTCCTGCCTCAGCCTGATGAGTAGCTGGGACTGCGAGCACACCATGCCCAGCTGATGTGTATATTAAGATGACTTAAATCTCTGAATCAAATGCTTTTATCAGTTGCAGATTCTGTACCTGGATAATGTTTTCTCTGTGGTATAGTCTGAAAATGTGAAACCCATTTGGAAATCTACATATTTATATTGCAGCAACAGAAATAAGAATAGGACCCGAACATTCGAGAATGTTTTGTGTCCTCCTGAATTAAGCTGGTTTGATCCAGACATCAGTTAAAGAAAGTTTGTCTTGTTTGATCTGAAAACCGTGTTATTTTCTAGTGGACCTTGTTTCACTGTCTGGGAGAATGAATATTAAGTATTACTGCTGTTGTCAGGGTGAAACATTTTAAGAGAAGCAGAGCTGCAAAACGGTTACAGGCGTGGACTATGGAGCCAGACTTTCTGGGTGCAAATGGTAGCTCCCGCATTTAATCACTGTGCAACCTTAAGGCAAGTTAAACGATCACATTTTCTTCATCTGTAAAATGAGGAAGATAATAGGACCTGCCTCAAACAGTTCTTGTAAGGATTAATTAAGTTAATACATGCATAGCACCTTGAGCAAGCTACCTGGCACATGGCAAGGACTTAATAGTGTTAGCTGGCAGCATCCTTGGTCATCGGGATAACTTCAGAAATTTACAGGCAAGACCCTTAGATGGTGTGCTTTAAAAACAAAGTGTGTGATGTGGTTCAGAACTTGGCAGAAACAGCCTGTGGTCCAGACCCAGCCCACCACTTCTCTTTGGCCATGAGCTACACGTGAGTTTTACATTTTTCAATGATAGAAAAAAATAAAAAATAAAAATAACAGTGTTTTAAGACATGTGAAAATGAAATGAAATTCAAATTTTGGTGTCCATAAATAGTTTCATTGTAGTACAACATACTGGTTTGTTTATATGTTGTCTACAATGGCTTTTGTGCCACGATGGCAGAGTTGAGCGTTTGTGGCAGAGACGTATGCTGCACAAAGCCTAAAATACTTACTCTCTGGCCCTTTACAGAATAACTTTTCCGACCTCTGAGACAGAGGCTAAGAGCGTGGACTATGGAGTCAGACTGTTGAGTTCAAATTGTGGCTCCGCAGTAGACCGATCTTAGGCAAATTACAGCTGGGTATTTCCTCATCTGTAAAATAGGAGTGGTAATAGTTCTGACCATTACAGTTGTTGTGAGGATTGAATAAGCTAATATTTAAGTGTATGGGATTGTTTCTAGAGTGTTGTAAGTGCTGTCAGCTATTATTGTTGCTATTATTTACAGTAAAAGACATTTGCAAATGAAAGTTGTTGATTCTGTACCCAAAGAGCTATCTGTATAGACAGAAAATGTCTCAGAAGGATGTATGCGTATTGTTGATGTTGGGCCCTCTACAACACGGGATTAGAGAGGTGGAGAGGGGACATTTCTTATTAAGAAAAAAAATCAAAACCAAAAAGAAAAGGTTGCCAAGTAGAAGAAAATATTTGAACTTATTCTTTCTTTAGGAGTCACCAAATTCTAGTTTTCTTAGCAATGGCAAAATTGTAGCAAATGCTAGAAAAATGGGCATCATATCTTCTTGTATTAATGGAGTTATAAAAATATTATAAAGATTTTTTAAAGATATCATAATTTGTTTCATTTGGGAAAGAATATCTGAAAAATATTTGAATATCTGAAAAAAATGTGTAAGGCTTATCAACCAAGGAGCACGCAGTTGGGACCTGAATCAGGGACACTCCCATCCTGCCTTGCGCGTTCTGCATGCTGCGTACATGTTGCCTCGTTTAATCCGAGTCATAATCTACAGGGTTGGTCTTGCTGACTTTTCCATTTTACAACAGGGGAACTGAGGCACAGGGGTTAAGTCACCAACGGAGGTTTCAGAGCCTGAGGAGTGCCAGTGTCTGAGTTCAGCCTTTGGGGTAGCCTGACTTTTTGCTTGTTGATTTGAGTTTATGTTAATACTTTGAAAATTATGCAGCTGCCAGTCAGTTAAATCTGCCTTCTGCTACCCACAGCAGGTTCCCGGGATCAGCATTTGAATTGAATAAATGTTTAAAATACATTGGAATGTGTCAGAACTGTATGCTGAAATCATAAAAGTCTGCGGGCAGTGGCCGAGGGGCATCCCCTCGGCAGCGGGGCAGGAAAGTGCCACTGGCGTACCAGCCTGCGAGCAGAGCGCTCGTGACGCTGCCTCCTGACACGTCCCAACTTCTCTGAGGCGGCCCCTCGGTTCTTAGAAGCATATCATTCATTAAAAGTATTATTGTGTTTTTCTTATCACACACTCATTTTTATTTTAGAAAGAAATATTGTTAGGTTTTTAATGTTTATTTGTTTATTTTTTTAACAGATGTCTAGTGAAGACTGAAAATAAAAGCAGGAATCCTCAGGGCCCGGTGTCGGGCTTTGTCGTGTTGATCTTTCGAGGTCCACCTCCAAGCTTATTTTCCGATTCTTGTGCTGTTCTAGGCCACTCGAATGTCGAATGTCCCCATGTTGAATAGCACCTATTGTGCAGGGAACAATTTAGCCTTCATTAGGTATTGTTTTGAATTGATGTCAAATATTTTTCTTGTGTGTACCTACTTTCACCGCACAAAACTACAAGTTCTCCAAAGGCAGGGGCTGACTCCATACATTTCTCTTTTCTCTGGAATTTATGAAAGAATGAGGCTAGCTATCCAATAACTATCTAGATCTCCAAACCACTGAATATATAGTCTGCAACCCAAAATGAAGACAAGGTAACCTTAGACCCCTATGTTAGTTCACGAGGGCTGCTATAACGAAATATCACAGACTGGGTATCTTAAACAGCAGAAACAACAGACATTCCTTTTCCCAAGGCTGTGGAGGGTGGAAGTCTGAAATCAAGGTGTCTGGAGGGTTTGGTTTCTCCTGAGGCCTCTCTCCTTGGCTTGCAGACGGCCTCCTTCTCCGGGTGTCCATGGCCTTCTCCCTGTGTGTGTGCGTCCCCGGTACTGCTGCTGCGTGTCAGGACAGCAGTCAGATGGGATTAGTTCTCGCCCTATGACCTCGTTTAACTTTAATTACCTCTTTAAAGGCGCCATCTCCAAATACAGTCACATCCAGATGTACCAGGGGTTAGGACTCCAATATAGGAATTCAGGGGGACACGGTTCCTTCTGTAAGAACCCCCAGGCATGGGGGGCATGCGCACTGGTTGAGCAGGAGCGTGGTTATGTCATTTCAGGGCCTGGTGACGTTTGGGGATGTGGCCGTGGATTTCTCCCAAGAGGAGTGGGAGTGGCTGAAGCCCGAGCAGAGGAACCTGTACAGGGGGGTGATGCTGGAGAACTACAGGAACCTGGCGTCGCTGGGTGAGCGCGTTCCCCGCCCCTTCCGCTCCCTCCCTCCCGCCCGCTGCCGTGACTGAGATGTTCCTTCCTCGGTTAGGGTCACCGAGCTGGGTTCTGCCCTCTTCCCTCAAGCTCGGGGACTGCGTCTGGAGTCTGCACGGCCCCTCGGCATGACCCTCTGCTGTTTCCTCCCGCGTGTCTAGGACTTTGTGTTTCTAAGCCCGCTGTGATCTCCTCATTAGAACAAGGAAAAGAGCCCTGGACAGCGAAGAGAAAGATGACAAGAGGTGGGTGCCCAGGTGAGTGTGGGAGAACCAGGGGGGTGACCCTGCTGGGCAGGCTCTTCCCAGGCCTCTGGCCGGAGGGAAAACCAAGGCCGCTTTAGCGTGGGCTCCCCACATTTCTCTTCTCCCCGATCTCTTTTCTCCAGCTTTGCTCCCCCCTCTAAAGATGACTTATTTTCCTCTACTCTGGACCCCTTTTTTCCACGCCTCTCCTCCCCAGACCTACAGAATCATCTCAGTTATTTAAATAAATCTTTGGCTGATTCTGATGTAGTTTTTACTGTCTCATTTGTCTTTGGTTAAATGACTCTTTCATTTACGGACTGATTCTTTTAACTGATGAGGACGGAGTTTTGGCTTTGAGTAAGGCTGCCAGATGCTGGTTGGTGAGGTGAGTGTAAGCCGTGGAAGAATAAACCCTCTCATGGGGGCTGGGACAGATCTACACACAGCTTAAAAAAAGTAGAAACTGTTCTGTGTATGACAAGTGTCAACAGGGACATAAGGAAGAAGAAAAATCATTCCAGTTTTAAGCCAGGGAAACATGGAATGAGACTAGAGCCTTGAACAGAAACATAGAAGGAAGAGATCGGTAGGTTAGGAGATGAGTTTGGGTTGGGCTGTAATAGATTTGGGTCAAGTGGATGTCTAGTGCAGACAGGCAACGTACAGTTGCGTTATTGGCTCTCAGAAGAAAAGAACTGTTTTTGCCTCCTACAGATCATTCATCTCTTGTTGTGACTCTAGTTAATTATGAAGACGGGCATTTTTAAGGCCAGGATCTGGACTTTTACTAGTTAGCATCATCGTAGAAAAGGAGGCATATAGAAATAGAGATGAAATTTTTGCTAGATGGGTAAAATGTAGAGTCAAAGGGAGTTTACTTAGTAAAGCTGCAATAAGGATCAGATAGCAGTCTTCTTGGTAGCCACCACTTCTCTTTGTTTATATTAATATGAGCAACATCTTACTTTAGATTTAAGCCTTTGTGAGCTTTCTCACCTCTTGATTTTTAATTTCTTTTTTCCAGTCTTCTGCTAAAAATATGATATTAATATACACTACTTGTTCAGTATTTAGGTGGAAAAGCTCTTATTGTATGCTTTAGGACTGTATCTGCAGAGATTTAAGAAGGTAAGGTTGGCTGAATATTCCTGGTCATGTGAAAAAGGTTTCAAAATGATATGCTTTTTTGAGGGTTTTATTTCATTTGGTTACATTTTGGAATTTTCCTTCATACTAGCACGTAATAAAAGAGATACTTGCTTTCTTCATGTCTTTCAGACTTGAACGCTGTGCGGGAGACTGAGGAGTTACCTCTAAAGAAGGACTTCTGTGAAGAGAAGTTATCCCAGGCAGTGATTACCGAGAGACTCACAAACCACAGTCTGGAGTACTCTGTGTTAGGGGAAAACTGGGGTTATGATGCTCTGTTTGAGACACAGCCGGTAAGTCAGGAGATGAACCTCCGGCAAGAGAAAATATTAATATCTTTCATAAAGAAAGCTTTCTTGGGGAAAGAGACAACCACAGTATCTGTGGGAGAAGTTTTCATTTGAATAGAATCCTTCTTACAGACAGAACAAAGAGTAGTTACCTTGATACACATGAGAAAAAAGTGGAGGGAAAATTGAGTTGTAATGAATTACAAAAATATTTGTTTAGGTCAGGAGTGTTTGACTTGTGATAAACGTGAGAAAACCTTGAGCGGGATGTCAACTCTTGCTTTTCATCAGAGATTTCATACAAAAGAAAAAAGCCTGCAGACTCGTTGAATGATGCATAGTGAATGTGGGAAAGCCTTCAGTCGGTGTTAAAAAATTCATACTGTGTATACGTTGTCATCCTCCTCTGCAGAGTTACAGATTCTCCGCAGCAGAAACAGTTTCTCCTGTTTTTCTCTTTTTTTCCCCCTAAACATACATGATATAATTGGGCCCATTCATTATGTGATCTGGTTCATTCAGATCCTAAGTCACACTTCTTGGTTCAGAGTGCATTTTTCACAGTGTGTGGACACAGCCTGCCCCCCGAGGGCTAGGTGGTTTCACGGGCATGGTTTGACCAAAAACTTGTGTGTACCGTTCCAGGGCTTCATGCATGTCACTAACATGGCCGTCGACCGCTCCCAGCAGCAGGACCCAGCTCAGAAGAGTTTCTGTAAGAATGTGCTATGGGAGAACCACGGCGACCCGGGTTCAGTAGGTGAGGATGTTCCTCTCCCAAATCTGAATCTGTTTTCAGATTTTCATACTTCAGTTTTGAATTATTGGTGGTGGCGGGGTGGGGGTGGGGGTCTTCTGAGGTGCTGGCCTGAAGTTTTGCTCCTGGTTCCTAAGATAAGAGTTTGGCAATTGTAGAGTTGCAAGTTGGTGTCTTTGTTGTGCTTGAAGCATCATCCCTGATGCCTTTCAGATCCTACTCATCTTCACATTTCTTCCTGCAGTAACACTGTTCCGTCAACAGAGTGCCGAGAGTGGGACTGAACCCCGTCTCTTCACTTGCGCAGGGCCTTGTGTTTCCAAGCCAGACTTGGCGTCTCTGCTGGAGCGAGCGAGGGAGCCCTGGATGGTGAAACGGGCGCTGACAGGAGGCCTGCTCTCAGGTGAGTGTGGGAGAGCCTGGCGGGGACGAGCCACAGCAGGGGACGCTTCAGCTTTTATCAGAGAGGCCGAATCCTCACTAGTGCACCGCAGAAAACGTTACCGAGCACTCTGGGTCTGGACAGAATATTGAGCTCTGGGATTTCAAAATGATTCTCTCTTCCTCCTTTCCCCGCTTCTCTCCAGTAACTCCGTTTCCCTCGAGTGTTCCCTCTTTTCTTGGCCACTGACGTGTATCAGCCTCTCAGTCCCTTAGGTGACCTTTTCCTGACCTGATGTACTTCTGAGCCGACTTCCAAGGGTTTTCTCTTCTCTGGCTAAGTGGCCCGTTCGTGTCACCAGGCTTCTGTTCCTGTGAGAACCATGAATTGAAAGTTATGTGACTGAGCCACTCTGCATGGTTGTCAGCAGGTGACGGGAGACAGGGAGAGTTACACATGTGTATAAACCGTCACAGAATGTCTGCAATGGAGAGACTAAGACATGTTTATGGGTAACACGCGTGGGGTAGAGGGTGCGGAATTTCAAACAGGGTATTACCGAGACAAAGGAGATGTTACTCCCAGTGGCTCCCGTGTTTCTACAGGACAGGGTGGGTAGACGTCATATTGCAAGAAGATGGAAGCAGAGGGTCTTTTCCTCTTGATACACAACAGAAGGAAAAAAAGTTTCCTTCAACAATAATGGTTTGTAGAAAATGTAATTTTCTTACCTGTTTAGAAAAAGAATAGAAAACCATGACCCATTATCACAACATATTAACATGTTGTGAAAACGTCAGATCCCTTCAAGTCGTGGTAAACACATTTTTCACGGAATAGAAATTATAGGGTATATTCAGTCACACACACGAGTGTTTTCCACGTGCATTCTGTGTTGTATACGCCATTACTGTTAGGTTTCTTCACGTTTCTTGGTATTAAAGATATACTTCCAATAGGTTTCTCTATGTAAGTGAAAACTGTGCATGTTGGGGATTGCTGTACCCCTGGATATGAGCATCTGCTAGGCTCTGAAAATGTTATTTGTTTTTAGTGACTCTAGCAACGGCTAGATGTATGGGTTTAATTGCATCCTCAAAGCACTGGGTATTTACATCATCATAATTTGTTGAAAGAATATAGCGTAAAATTATTTTTTATTATGAAAGGAGTTGACTATTTTCCCCTAAATTTGGTTTTTCTCTTTGTCTTTTTGTAAAATATCCTTCCTTTGTACCCATTTCTCTGTATGTGAAATGTTTAACAGTCTCGTGATTTCTACATAGATAATAAACATACTAATTCTTTGATGTATTATCTGAAACTATTTTTCACATATGGTAATTGAGAGTATTTTAATTAGGTCTTTTAAAATTGTGATACGTAAATTTTTAAAATTTTCATATAGTCTAATTAATATATTATTTCTGACATGATTTCTTCTTCTGTGTCCTTAGAAGCTTGATACATATACAGCTACTTCATTTTTAATGGCTATCTAGTATTACAATATATGGATATACCATAATCTATTTAAAGTATCATGGATATTTTATATGCTGTTGGTGAAGAATCTATGAAAATACTGTTACATCATCACCAATGTGGATATTTTGGGTTTTTTATTTCAAAATATTAAGGGGGTACAAGTGTTTTTATTGCATGGATACCTTGTATAATGCTTAAGTCAGGCTTCTGGTGTGCCTGTTCCGAGAGTAGTATTCATTGTACCCAGCAGGTAAGTTTGTATCCCACACTGTCCCTCCTGCCCTCCTCCCTGAGTTTCTTGTGTCCTTTATATTGCGTTGTGCCTGAGTGTCGCCCATCTATCAGTTCCCTCTTGTTAGTGAGGACATACGGTGTTTGGCAACATGGGCATTTTGTGTTTTTCTTTATTTTTACCAAGCTGTTGGGTGAAAATTCTTATTTTATTTAATTTGCATTTCCCTGACTACTTGCGATGGTGACAATATATGCATTTAAATCCATTTAGAGTTCATGTTCTGTTAATGGTGTTTATACTCATTACCCACATTTACATTGGGTCTTATATTTTCTTGTATTTATATAGTACTGGTGTGAATCCTTCTTTTATAAATTTGATAAATTTTTCCTCAGTTTTGAGTGGTCTATAAGTTTGCATATGGTGGTTCTTTCTACATTGTAGTGTAAATTGGGCATTATCTTCATTTATAGAAGCATTTATTTTGTTGGGTTTTTTTATTTGTTTCACTCCTAGCTTTTTCTTTTTATTAATAGATGCGTCATTCTCATTCGAACCGCATGACATATTTGTTTGGCCTTGTTTCTGTTGCTTGTGTGATTCTCTCTCCTTTATCCCCCTCCTTCCTTTCCTTCCTTCCTCCTCATTCTTCCTTCCTGACCTTTCTCTTTATCCTCTATCTTTTGCTGTGTGGTTTGTTTTTTTTCTAATTTATATATTTTTATTGTGGAAAAGTATACATAAAATTTACCATTTTCCAGCATGGGCAATGGTGAAACCCCATCTCACTAGTGATGTCACTTATATGTGGAATGTAAAAAAAGTCAAGATAAGAAGCAGAATAGAATGTTGATTACCAGGGATTGGAGGCTGGTAAAGATGGGGAGATGTTTGTCAAAGGGTACAAGCTTTCATTTGTAAGATGAGTAAGTTCTAGGGACCTAATTTACAGCATAGTGGTTATAGTTAATAATAATGTATACTTGAAATTTGCTAAGACTAGATCATAAGTATCACTGCACACAAAAATGGTCACTATGTGAAGTGATGGCTATGATAATTAGCTTGATTTTGATAACCATTTCACCATGTATATGTGTATCAAAACATCCTGTTTTATACCTTAAATATGTTCAATTTTTACTTGTCAATTATACCTCAATAAAGCCGGAAAAAGTTTATCGCCATAAAAAGAGAAATTACAAGGCCCTGCTTTGAAATGGCCAGCTTTTTCCATACTTGTGGAGTAACCAGGAAAATGTGAAAATGACTTTATGTGAATACTGAACTTCAGTAATCCATTGGCAATGTAGCTTTTGTTCAGATGCATCAAATATGCTTGATAGAAACACCATTTTCCAGTTGTAGAGTAATAATTGGACTTTCAGGTAATCCTAATGGATGTCAAAGAATACAGTGTCTTTTTTTGTGCTTTGGCATGTTCCTTCGAACAACTCCTGTGATATGATGATAGCATTTGATGGTGACTGCTCTGGCATCCAAAGCAGGACAGACAGGGAGTAGGAGAGAGATAAAGGCAGTGAATGTCATAGCCTGTCAACTCATTACTCTTCTGATGTAACTGTTTCTTCATGTATTTAATTTTTTCCTACTTATCTCTCTTGGGTTCCTATAGTGAATTCAGTCTGGGGTCTTGTTACATACACTATACACTGCATGTTTAAATGTACTAGCTTTTAGAGCTGTGAAACTTATATTGTTTAATTCACCAATCAGTGAATTAGTTCAACAGTCTCCTTTTAGCATATTCCTTTTTTCTAACACATGATAAATGAACATCTGTTTTCTTGATATTTTTCAGGCCAGCAATCTGTATGTGAGACCCAGGAATTATTTCCAAAGCAGGATTCATATGCTGATGAGGTGACAGACAGAACCTCAAATGCTAAACTTGAGCATTCCACTTTCAGAGAAAATTGGGATTCTGAGCATGTGTTTGAAAGGAAGTTTGTAGGTCAAGAGACACAATTCAGGCAAGAGCCAAGTACTCATAACAAAACCCTCTCTAAGGAAAGACAGCATATGTATAACAAATCTGGAAGATGGTTCTATTTGGAAGATGCAGAAGAAAGAGTTCATAATCATGATTCAGTTAAAAGTTTCCCAAAAAATTCAGTTGTAATAAAACAAACAGGCATCTACGCAGGAAAAAAACTTTTCAGATGCAATGAATGTAAGAAAACTTTTACCCAGAGCTCATCCCTTACTGTTCATCAGAGAATTCACACCGGAGAGAAACCTTATAAATGTAATGAATGTGGAAAGGCCTTTAGCGATGGTTCATCCTTTGCACGACATCAGAGATGTCACACAGGCAAGAAGCCCTATGAGTGCATTGAATGTGGGAAGGCTTTCATACAGAACACATCCCTCATTCGTCACTGGAGATACTATCACACTGGGGAGAAACCCTTTGATTGCATTGATTGTGGGAAAGCCTTCAGTGACCACATAGGGCTTAATCAACATAGGAGAATTCACACTGGAGAGAAACCTTACAAATGTGATGTGTGTCACAAATCCTTTAGGTATGGCTCATCTCTCACTGTACATCAAAGGATTCACACTGGAGAAAAACCGTACGAATGTGACGTTTGCAGAAAAGCCTTCAGCCATCATGCATCACTCACTCAACATCAAAGAGTACATTCTGGAGAAAAGCCTTTTAAATGTAAAGAATGTGGGAAAGCCTTCAGACAGAACATACACCTTGCTAGTCATTTGAGGATTCATACCGGGGAGAAACCCTTTGAATGTGGGGAATGTGGGAAATCCTTCAGCATCAGTTCCCAGCTTGCCACTCATCAGAGGATTCATACTGGAGAGAAGCCCTATGAATGTAAGGTTTGTAGTAAAGCGTTCACCCAGAAGGCTCACCTTGCACAGCATCAAAAAACTCATACAGGAGAGAAACCATATGAGTGTAAGGAATGCGGTAAAGCCTTCAGTCAGACCACACACCTTATTCAACATCAGAGAGTTCACACTGGGGAGAAACCCTATAAATGTGTGGAATGTGGGAAGGCCTTTGGTGATAACTCGTCCTGTACTCAACATCAGAGACTTCACACTGGCCAAAGGCCTTATGAATGTATTGAGTGTGGGAAGGCATTCAAGACAAAATCTTCCCTTATTTGTCATCGCAGAAGTCATACTGGAGAGAAGCCTTACGAATGTAGTGCGTGTGGCAAAGCCTTTAGTCACCGTCAGTCCCTTAGTGTGCACCAGAGAATTCATTCTGGAAAGAAACCATATGAATGTAAGGAATGTAGGAAAACCTTCATCCAGATCGGACACCTTAATCAACATAAGAGAGTTCATACTGGAGAGAGATCCTATAACTATAAGAAAAGCAGAAAAGTTTTCAGGCAGACTGTGCACTTAGCTCATCATCAGCGAATTCACACTGGGGAGTCGTCAACACGCCCCTCTTTACCTTCCACGTCAAATCCTGTGGACCTATTTCCCAAATTCCTCTGGAATCCGCCCTCCCTCCCATCACCATAGTCTCAAGGCATCATGTCCACTCAGCTACTCCAACAGTTTAATAGTCCCTCTCCCTGCCATTTGTTTTGTTTCCTTTTCATCCTTTACTAGTTTGTTCTTCACATCACAGGTTGACTTTTTAAAGTGTAAATGTAATTTATTCACTCCTCATGTAAAACTTGTAGTTTCTTTAAATTAGCTAATGCATAAGGTGTGCTCAGCACAGTGCTTGGTCCATATTAAGCATTCCGTAAACCTAGCTCTCTTAAAAACGTTGTTTTTGAACAATGAAAAGTTATCATAGTTAGCTCTGATAAAAGTGATACAGAACAGTGAGGTCAGGAGAGACCAGAGTTTAGATCAGGAACAGGAGTTCTTCAGGGAATGGGTGAGGTTTTGCCTGTGTCGATTTAGAACTTGATTCCATGATGCCAAGATAGTATTGTGGCTTTCCATCTGATCTACATGGTTGTAAGGTGATATGACCTTGTTGGTGAGAAAATTAAACTTTACTGTGTATCCGACAGCAGCCTTAGAAAGTCTAGAACGTGAGTGAATAGGCTACCTGGAATTAATTAAATAATCAGAATGGTGCAAGATTTATATGCATAAAGTTAAAACCACTGACATGTGACTCAAGAATTAGAAAACTTGGTAAGATTTGGCTTTTTAAAGTCACTTGGATTGTGAATGAATTCTGTTAAACTTTCAAGGAACCATTAACTCTGTGGTAAACTGATCTCAGGTGGGGGTCAGCAAACCATGACTTACAGCCACAGTCTCCCTGGCGGGTTTTATATGGTCCATGCATGCTCTAAAATTTTTTTCAAAAATTTTAAATGATTGACAAGAGTAAAAAGAATATTATCAACTTGAAAATTATATGAAATTAAAATTTTGGTGTCGGTAAAGTTTTATTGGCACGAAGCCACACCCGCTGATTTCCATACTGTCTGTGGCCGCATCCAGGCTACAGCAGCAAAGTTGAGCAGTGGCAGAGACCATATGGCCTGCAGCTCAAGATATCTTCTGTCTGACCCTTGGCAGAAAATGTTTGCTGATCCCTGTTGTAGAGCAGAGGTCAACAAACAACAGTGCTTGGGCCAAATCCTGTCTGCCGCCTGTTTTTGTAAATAGAGTTTTCCTGAACCACAGCCATGCTCATTTGTTTACCTATTGCCTGTGGCCACTTTAGACAACCTCGGCAGAGCTGAGTCGTCGCAACAGAGACAGTGTGGCTCGCAAAGCTTCAAATATTTACCGTTAATTAACAGGAAGTGTGCCAACCCCTGCTCTAGAATAGAGGAAAATATGCAAAAGGTTCTAAATTTATGAGGATAATACAACTCTCACATCAACAACAAGAAAAGAAACTATAAAGCAATTTGTGAATAGCGAAAGGAAATTATTAAACTATATTGAAAAACAAAAAGTGTCAATAAAAGGAGAAATGAGGAAATTTCTAGAGGAAATACTCAATACTATTAAAATTTTTGTAAATTGTAATTCCAGAGTCTCAGTAAGATATGTTTACTTTGACAGCTTGATTTAAAACAACATAAGGAAGCGTAATTAGGCAAGAATAACAAGGAAATTTTTGAAATATAATTCTTTGCATATGAGATTTTGGAATATAATAAGACTGACATTTCAATATTGGGGAAATGAGGTTTTGACAATTGGCTATCCACCACTCCAAAAAAAGTTGGAGGCACATCTGTACCCTAGAGAGAAATATGAGACAATGTGTTTAACATTTCCAATTATGAAATAATAAGTTAGAGGCAAACATAGAAAAGTAGAAGCCTTTATCAAGCAGGAGGTGGAGTCCTAGAAGCCACAAAGAAAGAGACTAAGTTGGCCCATTCAAAGACTTAAAACTAAGGTGTGGTGAAAGGCACCAAAAACACATAAAAGACAACTGACAGAACATGTGTGCAACTTATAGGAAAGAATACACTAGTTAGGATCAGAAGGCCATAACACACACAGAGCAGCGGGGAAACTGGCCGTGCACACCAAGAGACAAGTTGCCCTGAAGAATTCAAATGAATAAAGAAAATTTGTGGGCCGGGCGCGGTGGCCCACGCCTGTAATCCTAGCACTGTGGGAGGCTGAGGCGGGCAGATTGTTTGAGCTCAGGAGTTTGAAACCAGCCTGAGCAAGAGCGAGACCCTGTCTCTACTGAAAATAGAAAGAAATTAATCAGACAACTAAAAATATATTTAAAAAAATTAGCCGGGCATGGTGTTGCACACCTGTAGTCCCAGCTACTCGGGAGGCTGAGGCAGAAGGATCGCTTGAGCCCAGGAGTTTGAGGTTGCTGTGAGCTAGGCTGACACCACGGCACTCTACCCCGGGCAACACAGTGAGACTGTGTCTCAAAAAAAAATAAAAAAGAAAAAATTTGTGAAGCTCTTAACCTCATTAATCAGAAGAATATGAATGAAAACAAATTCTCTTGGCTCTTAGATGGGCTAAAATCTAAATTCTGGGTAACAGCCAGTACTGATATTAATGTGTGGGAAAACAGGTTCTTGTTCCTCATTAGCAGTGAGAATTTTTCTCCTATCTTTTGGATGGCGATATGGCATGGCCTATCAACGTTACAAATGTGCATTCCTCCTCACACAGTAGTTCCACATCTAGGAATGTTATCCCATTGGAATAAATACGTAGATGTGAGACATAAATAATGTTTATTGTACAATTGTTTTAATCATGACAAATAGGAATTCAATGTCCTGCCAAGTAGATTGATTAAATTGTAGTTATTCAATATTGTGCTGTGCAGTTAGTGGAAAGCAATTAAGCTCTATGTATACTTATCTGGAGAGGTTTCCACCATATAGTAAATGAAATCTGTGATTTGCAGAACCTTATGTGTAAAATGATCTTATAGTCATAGAATTAATATTGAATACATCTGTGGGTATACATGTACATACACATGCACACACACACACACATATACACATCTGTACTTTTATTGCCTTTTGTGGGCACTTTCCCTTTCTTCATTTCTGTATTCTGGTGAACTGCTAGTTGCACAACACTCCAGTGAAGCCAACTGGATTTCTCCTTCTTGGTTATTTTGATTGCAGACACAGAAACAGGAGCAGGGCCAGTATTCAGCTTTATGACCCAGTCTGGCTGTGATGGATGCTTCCTTTTAGTCAGTATTCATTCCAATTGCTTGGAACCCTTGTAGCAGCTGTGACATATATACAGTATGACTCCTGGATGGGAATTAGATTGAATTGAGTCATCCTTTTGCAGCAACCTAAAGGTTTGTCCATCTGTCACTGGGACCTGTTGAAATGACTCCTGCTTTCTGACATCCTAGTTTTGTTGTGCTCTTTAAATCTGCGAGCTACTGGGCATTCTTCTAATATTTAATTTCTAATTTTAAGTGCGAATCGCATTCTTTTGTTCTTGACTAAAGAAAGCTAGCCAATGCAGAAATTGATACTAGAGAATGATTACCAGGCTACAGAGAAGCAGAGTATTCAGGTTTGATCATTAAGTGAGATAGATCAGAGGAGAAAGAAACTCCTCATCCTACTCTGCTACAAAGGCGTATTTGTGATACAGCAGGATCATAAACCTGTCGTGCAATAGGCGCTGCATAGCTCCTACCAAAATCTGAAGGTGATGAGGAATGCTGCTTCCAAATGTATATGCAATTGTTGTTTACAATGAAACTGGATAATTAAATTTCAAGACTACTTAAAATTCTGACCTTGAGCAAGAAATTGAAATCAGGACCTTTATGACTGTGTTGGGAAAGAATCTCTTGTTGCTTCTAACCAGAGGCTGCAGTTGCTGAAAAACAAATGCAGTCGTAGATGTGTTCATTGCTGAGCTATGACGCCTACTGAATTCCCAACCTTGCCACTTAAGTAACTTGGGAAAGATTTGAATCCAGGTTATTGGGATCAGGCTATCAGAAATGATTCAACAATCTTAGAAAACTCTGAATCTCCCTCTCAACCCTTAAGAAACCTCCCTACTAATTTTACTTACTGTGCTTCCCTTGTAACTGGAAACTTAATTGTCCCTGCTCTCCCATAGTCACCATTATTGCTTAGCCGGTAACAAAAATCAGAGTTTAATATGACTTGTAGCTTGAAATACAGAAAGTTAGGAAGGACATAATCTCACCCAGAAATATTTAATGTCCTTCACTGGTTATATTATCAGAAATCTAGGGAACATTTTTGGAAATGTTTTGAAGGTTAGAAATGACTTTGCATAATATATAAGGACTTGGAAGAATTCAGGAGTTTATCATCCTGGATTGGATCCTGTATGTCCAAATCCCTCAATCATGTTCTGCAAGTTCCCAAGAGCCTTTCCGTGTTCCTCTGACATGAAAGAAGCACGAGCATCTTCAGAAATGTCCCTGTGTCTTCTCCTTTAGGTACTGGGACTTCTCATGAGAGTGACTGCATTTGGAAAGGGTGTCTGATTTCTGTAGGAACTACGTTTGGCATGTGTGGTAGTTTGATCACAGGGAAATAGTTAACTGTGAGAAGAAAGGGAAAAGGTCATAACAAACCTCAGAACTCCAAGAATGTTCTGATTTCTCATATTTCCACATATTTAATAATTGATACCCAGGGTTGAAAGTGTTTTAATTTTAAAAACTCTGTGGCATGGCATCCACCTAAGCCTCACATTGATTTAAATCTATGGCAAGGGATCTGGATGCTCTTGAATGACTGTCATTAAAATCAACTGTGAACATTTCCACTGGAATTTTAAAGACTTGCTTTTATGCAGAGCGAGGGCTTATGGAGGGATCTTATATAAGTATAGCAGGTCCAACAAGACCACAAACACATACTGTGGTTATTTTCCCAGGTCCTGGACACGTTTGTGTTAATGATGTCTATGATGTGACTAGATGACCACCAAAAGTTGGTGCTTCCTTTTCTGTTGTCTGAGACTAATTCCAGGGTGTGTCTTCCCGGGCACCCTTCCAGTTCTGTCTATCAGATCAATTTTCTTCAATGTGCTACGAATAGAAAGGATATATCAGGGCTTGGTTATTAAGAACAGGATGTGCTGTCCAGCTGGAAAAAGAATCTTAATCGTATGGAATAGCAAAGATGAAAGATGGAAGAACTCTGTGTCCCTAAACCACTATTTAGAGGAAAGCCCCTGGTCACCCAGGAACACCAGCAGTGGATTATTGTGTGAGTAAGAAATAAACTATTGTGTTAAGGTAATGATATATTTGAACTTCAATTGTAATAGCAGCTATTGAAATTCTAATCAATATAGTATCCTTGACTAATGATAGAATTTCTATTTTAACTCACTGAGTCATAGAGTAAGAGCTGTGATGGTGTGTTAGTTTTCTACTGTTGTCTAACAAATTACCCCAAAGCTTAGTGGCTGAAAACAGACAGATGTTCATTATCTCACAATTTCTGTGGGTAAGGAATCCAGGTATAGCTTAGCTGGATGCCTCTGGCTCAGGGTCTCTCACAAGGCTGCAGTCTAGTTGTTGGCCTGTGCTGCAGTTATCTGAAAACTTTATTAGAGGAGAATTGGCTTCCAAATGCTTGCAGCTATTGGCAGACCTTGATTCCTCACTGGCTTTTGGCTGTATACATCAGTTCCTTTCCATGTGGGCTTCTCTGTAGGACAACTCACAACATGGCAAGTGGCTTCCTTGAAAGTGAGTGAGCAGGAGAAGGTACCCAAGATGGAAGATGAAGTCTTTTTATAACCTAATATTAGAAGTGACATCCCCTCATGTTTTTATTTGGTTAATTAGGAGTCACTAGGTCCAGCCCACTTTCAAGAGGAGGGGATTACAAAACAGTGTGAAGAACTGGAGGCAGGAAACTTTGGGAGCCATCTTGGGCCACCTACTATAGTCTTCCCTGTGCCCTACCAGTAAGTCATGTCCTTTCCACATGCAAAATTCACTCATCCCCTTCCAAGGCCCCTCCCAGAGTCTCACCTCGTTACAGCATCAGCTCACAGTCAAAACTCCTGTCATCTACAATAGGACCAGGTGCTGACAAGGCTCATGAGGTATAGTTTCTTAAGTACAGTTGCCAATCTGCAGACCTCTGGAAATAAACAACAAGTTATCTGCCCCACCAACAAACATAGTAGAATTACTGATCCACAGAAATTCTGAAATTCTAGCCAGACAAATATTTTGGAATTCCTTGATTAGGTTTCAAAGCCTGGAAATAATTTTCCACCATCTGAACTCTTGGTTATGCCCTCTGACTTATCCTTTTTTCATGAAATGTGTTTGCAGCTCAATAGTTTTCTAAGCTTGCTTACTGACATCAGAATTTTGGGAATCCAGTGGCCTCTCTTCATTTTGTACTGTCTCTGTCCCTTTCACTCCAAATTGACAGGGTTTCTACTGAACCAATTCTTTTGAAAACTTTGCGGGCTCATTGGAGTTCACTCCACTGGACAAAAGCCACAGCCACAAATCTCTTTGAGATAAACTTCTTAGAGGCCTGATCATTTGAATAAGAGCATCTATGAGTGTCCACAGAGATTTTATGTGATTAAATAGAACCCTGAGATACTGGCTTAGATCTTTCTGAGGTTCTAACAGAACATTTTATAGTCATGTGCTTAGTTTATTTTTTAGAACAGTATTCCTAGAAGTGTCCTGATTTTATCTTTGCTTGGAAGCCATTTCTTTTGATTTTAGTATTTGCCATCTACAGAGGCTGAGAATTTTCAAAACCCTATGACCTGGTTCTTTGGTAACAGTCCTTTCCTCAATTTATATCTCTTCTCTTGCATGTTTCAATAAGCAGCAAGAAAACAGCAACAACAACAGCACATTCAACCCATGGCTTCCAAATCTCCTTAGCTAGATCACCCCATTACTCTTCCCACATTAACTACTGATAATAGGCTAGCTAAAATTTCTGCCACTACATAACAAGAATCCCACTTCTTCCAGTTTTTAATATGATTTTTCTCACTGTTATTTAAGCCTTCACCAGCATTTAAGGTACAAAATTTCTGGGCAATCCCTTCTCTGTACAAGTACTGGACAGATTCCAAGCACCTCTGCAAAAGCTTTAGCACTACCTGCCTCAGGGAGACAGAGTTTGGAGATTGAGTTCAACCAAGTGAACTGCCTACTAAAACAAACCAAAGTCAGCACTCTTCACAGGAACACAACAGAATCTCTACAGTGTATTATTCATACAGTAAAAATTATTAGAGATACAAAAACAAGAAAACATAAACCATATTCAAGAGAAAAAGCAACCAATATCAATCCTGAGATAATTCAGATATTTGAATTGGAAAGCAAGAATGTTAAAGCTCCTATATAATTATTCTGAATGATATAAAGGAAAATGTATTGTTAATGGGTGAACAGATGGGAATTGCAGCAAATGAGTAAATCAGTTTGGAAATGGGAACTCCAAAACTAAAAAATACAATATTTGAACGTAAAAACTCATTGTATAGTTTTAACAGGAAATGGGTAGCAGAGGAGTCAATGAAGTTTATTATAGATAAACAGAAATTATTTAATTTGAAGCAGAATTGAAAGAAATTGAAAGGACTGAACAGTGCTTCAGTGATTTGTGATAATGTCAAAAGGTATAACACACATTAATATAATTGGAGTTACAAAAGGAGAGGAAAAGGGATGGAATAGAAAACCTGTTTGAATAATGTCTAGAAATGTCCCAAATTTTGTGAAAATTACATCTTTCCACATTCAAGAATGTCATAAAATCACAAGCAGGATAAATACAAAGAAAAACCACACCTGGGCACATAATTATGAATCTGCTGAAACCCAAAGATGAAAAGAACACCTTGAAAGTGGCCAAAGAAAAATTATGCATTACACAATTTTAATGATGGCTGGATTTTTATAATCAGAAACAGAGGACAATGGAATGACACTTTAAGTGCTGGGTGGGTGGAGCATTGGGAGACTCTTTCAATGTAGAATTCTACAGCCAGAGAAAATATCCTTCAGAAATGAACGCAAGATAAAGACATTTTCAGATACACAAAAACTATGAATTTGTTGCTAACAAAGCTACATGACAACAAATGCCGAAAGGAATTTCCTTGGGCTTGATGCAAACATCAGATGATAACTTGGATCTTCAGGAAGAAATGAAGAGGACCAGAATTGGTAAATATGTGGGTTAATATAAAAAGTTAATATTTATTCTTTCAGCTTTTAAAACTGTTTAAAACATGATTATTCATAGAATTATAGCAGTGTATTGTGGTATTGTGGGGCTTATGGTGTATATAGGCGACATGGACATATCTATCAACCACAGCATAAGTGATGGGGCACAGGGAGAACTATGTGATCGCAACATTCTTGTGTTTCAGGTGAAGGGGTAAAATGTCAACTTCAAGCACATTGAAAAGTTAAGGATGTATACTGTAATTCCTTCAGCAACCACTAAAATATATTAATGTGATATAAATGTAAAATATACTAACTGCAAAGAGTCATAGCTAAAAGGTCAACAAATTAATTAAGATGGAAATCTAAAAAATATTTAGCTAACCAAAAGAAGTCAGGAAAGGAGGAATAAAGAAACTGGAAACAGGTGGTAAAAAAAGATAAAATAGCAAAATGATGAACTTAAATCCAACCATACACATAATTACATTAAATGCTGCTTCTGTTGGAACATAGTACTGGAGGTCCTGGCCATCCTCTAAGGAGAAAAAAGCAATTACGAGACTTAATGATAGCAAGAAAATAGATATAACTGGAATTATTGGCAGATAAAATGAACATCTACCCATAAAACCAAATTAGAACCTATAAGAGAGGAAGGTTGCCAGATTGACGATCAATTTACATAATCAATATTGTTTTGTTTCCAACTCTTTTGCTCTCTCTGGTTTTAATTGGGAATTTCATATTATTCAATTTTCTCTCCTCTCTTAGTACATCAATTACACTTTTTATTTAACTTTTATTGGGTTCTCTGAAGTTTGCAGTATTTACAACTAACCTAAGTCCACTTTCAAATAACACTATATTGATTCCCAGGCATTGCAGGTACCCTATAACAAAGAGTATTCCCAATTTCTCCCTCCCATCCCTTATAATATCGCTGTCATCGATTTTACTTATCTACAGGCTATAGTCATCAATATATTGTTGCTATTATTACTTTGAACAGTTACCTATTAGATCAATTAAGAATAATCAAAGATTTGCTTCACCTTAATTTATTCCTTCCTTTCTTTATGTATGTATGAATTTCTTACCTATATCATTTTCTTTCTTTCCAAAGAACTTCTTTTAACATTTTTTTTTTTTGGTAAGGCAGGTGTACTGGTGGCAAATCCTTTTCATTTTTATTTGACCAATAAAAATCCTTTTCATTTTTATTTGACCTTCACTTTTGAATGATAATTTTTCTGGATATAGAATTCTGTGTCAGTGGCTTTTTTTTTTTCTCCTTTCAACAGCTGCAATATTTTACTCCACTTTCTTCTTGCTTGATGGTTTCTCCCTCTCGCTCACCCCATCTCTCCCTCTCTCCTGCTTTCTTTTCTCCCTTCCTCCTTCCTTCTTTCTTTCAGAACTGATCAGTACCAATTGCTTGTGTGTTTTCTAATGAGTAGTCTGATGTGATTCTTATCCTTGTCCCTCTATGAGTAAGAGTAAGGTGTTTTTCCTCCCTCTGGCTTCCTTCAAAATTTTACCTCTGTCTTTGATTTTCTGTAGCTAGAATATAATACATCTAGATATGTGCGCACACGTGTGTGTGTGTGTGTGTGTGTGTGTGTATGTATGTATGTATTGGAATTTATCCTTCTCACTGTTCTCTGAGCTTTTTGGATTTGTGGTTTGGTGTCATTAACTTTAGAAAATTCTCAGTCATCATTACCTCAAATATTTCCTCTCCCTTCTCTTTCTTTTCCTTCTGGTACTTTGATTATATACATATTTCACCTTTTGTAATTGTCCCACGGTTTTTGGATATTCTAGTCTAATTTTTTCTCATTGTATTTCAGTTTGGGAAATTACTATTAACATATCTTCAAGCTCAGTCACTGATTTCTCAGCATGCCCACTCTGCTGATGAGCCCTTCAAAGGCAATCTTCATTTCCATCACAGTGTTTTCAATCTCTTACATGTCCTTTGATTCTTACAGTTTGCATCTCTCTGCTTACATTACCCATCTGTTCTTGCTTGTTGTCTACTTTTTCCATTAGGGACCTTAACATATTAATTATAGTTATTTTACATTCCTGGTCCGATAATTCCAAAAACTCTGTCCTATCTGAGTCTAATTTTGATGTTTGCTTTGTTTCTTTAGGCTGTGTTTTTTCTCAGCCTTTAGAATGACTTGTAATTTTTTGTTGAAAGCTGGACATGATGTCCTAGATAGTATATACTGAAGGAAATTGGCTTTTGGTGTGACGTTTTACGTTATCCTGGCTAGGGGCTGGGCTGTGTTTAATGTTTTCCATAGCTGTAGGTGCTGGAGACTTCGGTTTCCTCCGGTTTCTTTGTTTTTTTCCTTCTCCTTGTTTGGGTTTGCGTACGAGCTCCTTCTTAAATAGAGTCTGCCTTGCAGCTGAGAAAGCTATTACACCACAGTCTGCTCAGTGTGGTAGTGAAGTAGTGAGGAAGGGAAGATTCTGTAATCTTATGATTAAATCTCATGTTTCTAGTGGGCTTGAGTCCTTGGGCTGTGATCTTCAGAAGTGTTTCTTAGCCTTTTTTCATCCTGCTCTTACTGAGACAGGAAGGATCTGGAGGGGCTAGAGCTGGCCAATTGCCTCTCCCCAGGTCCAATAAGACTCCAGGGTAAGTAGCTTCCCTGGAGTGCAGGCGTTTGTTATGGAGAATGCTCTGGTTACTATTCCCTTCCCCCTGCCCCAAACAGGAGATTCTTCCTCCATTCTTCATTGTGAGAACACGATGGGGTTCCTGGAGCGTTCATGAGAATGAGAGTGCCCATCTAAGATGAGGCCCCTGGGAGTTTTCAACTCACAAGTTAGTCCACACCACGCCTCCAGCAATTCACCAAAACTATCAGTTAAAAGTGTCTACCAATTTATGTTTTCAGTGGCTTCTGCTTCAGGTAAGCTGATATTGGCTGCTATTTTATATATTTGCCTGTCTCTAAATTTCAGGGTGGCAGTTTCCTTTGTGTCCTCAGTTCTCTGATGGATCTAAGAAAAGCTGTTGATTTTCAGTTTGTCGTGAGTATGGGAGTGAAGGCTCCCAAGATCTTTGTATGTCAGAGCTAAAATGAGAGTATTAATATCATTTTTATCCAACTCAAATAATCAACCACAAAATGTTACGAACACTAAGATGCCATTTGCAATTCCTTAAGGAGAGCATCTTCATGGCTAGACTTAGTTTCATTATGGAGTCTATGAAGTCTGAGGAAAATTGGATCCATGAAAGCTGGAGTCTAGATGTGACTGTGTGGCCTTGAACGACTGTGTGTGGGAGGGTGACTTAGATTTTGGGTGATGTGTGGTGGACCCACATCTGTGATGTGTCCTGGTCAGCTGGGGCCGCGATAACAAAATACCACAGAGTGGGCGAGTTAAACAACAGACTTAATTTCTCACAGTTCTGCAGGCCGGGAAGGTAAGTGCTGGCAGCTCTGATCTTGGCGAGTGCCCTCTTGACCTGCAGATGGCTTCCGTCCTGCTGCGCGCTCACATGGCCTTTTCCTGCTGGTGCGTGAGCACGAAGACCTCTCTTTCCTCTTCTGATAAGGGCACTAATTCCGCCGTGAGGGTCTCACCCTCATGGCCTAATCTAAACTCAGTTACCTCCCAAAGGCCCCGCCTCCTAACACCATCACATTGGGTGTAAGGGCTTCAACACACTCATTTTGGGAGGACACATTCAGCCCATGACATGCTGTTTCATGGTGAGACCAATAATGCTAAATTTAGTGATTTTTTTTCCTCAGCGGGTACATGCCAACTCTCTTCGTCACTGAGGATGTAATCCTGAACAGGACTGAAGCTGTGTGCCGTCAGAGATTCTAGCAGGGGACAAAACGGGGGGAGAGAAAGGGGAGTAGATTCCATCAGAGAGCGATAACTGGTTGAAATAAAACAGGTTACGTATGCATACAGTCAGAAAGTCACAAATCACAAGTGCACAAAGCACCAGGCAAACGCAACTCTCTTCACTCTTCGGTCCCATAGGCGCCCCCCGCCTAAGCCCCGCCCCTAAGCCCCGCCCCTCTCCGTCGTTTTCCTCTCCTGAGGAAGCCAACACGCCTGCGCCTGCGCGCCCACGCTTCCTGCCACCCCGCCCACCATAGGCGGACGCACCTGCGGGCGGGGAGGGGCTCTAAGTTACCATGGCTGACAGCTGCGCCTGCGCACCGGGAGCCTGGCGACGGCTCCCAGAAGCGTCTGGGGTGCGGTTCGCCTGACGAGGGTGGCCTGTACTTCTAGGACTCAGGCCCGGGGCTGCAAGGTTTCCCAGGGACTCGGCCCTGACCAGAAGGACCAGGAGAGGGCGGCCCGCGTTCAGGACTACATTTCCCAGGGGCCGTTGCGGCGGTCGGACACGCCCACTTCCGGAAGGGCTTTTGCCGGGTGAGCACACTTCCGGCCCGGCGCTGAGGGGAAGGACGGGGCGGGCTGCACGCCACTGCTGACTCACAGCGTGCGGTGAGGTGGACGTCCCGCCGGCGCGTGGGGGTGGCCGTGAACGTGCGTGCGTGGCTCGACCCCTCTTTAACTGACCGCGCGTGGTGTGGGGTGTGGGACCGCCGGGAGGAGGCGGGTATGCGTGTGGAAGGGAGGTGCGCCTGTCACAGCGGTCTGGTGGGCGGCAGGGGGTGACTGGGCGTGTCTGTGCTCGCGTCCCCGCAGCGTGCGGAAGACGGCGGAAGCCCCTTACGTGACTGAGAGCAGGAAAGCCACCTGCAGGAGACTCAGTACCCGCCCGCAAATCAACGGCGTGAGGCCCCGGAGTCCTGGGAAGGTGCCCATGCGGGGCAGCTGAAGCTAAAGCAGTTCTTGTCCACCTTACACGGAGGGGCGGAGCTCAGGACACGTCCCCGCGTCCACGAGCCCGGGCGGAGCGGAGACCGTTGAGGCTCGGTACAGAGGTAAGAGTGACGGATGGTTTGGGTGCAGCTGCGAGAGTGGAAATTGAGGTTTGGGGAGCTGTCCTCTGAGGCTGGCGGACCCAGGAGTCCAAAGATTTGGAGGGTCGCCTTGGGCCAGAGGGTGGAGCTGGGTTTAAGGAGGGATCTTGACTTGCCCCGGGGTCCCCTAACCAGATCGCCCCTCCCCACCCAGGTCCTTGCGTATCGCCAGGGAGCCACGTGGAGAGGACATTCCCTTTTACAACCTCTGGGTGCTCTGTCGCTCTTCAAGAAAGATCTCAGCATTTAGGTTTTTTTTGTTTGTTTGTTTGTTTGTTTGTTTTTGGGACAGAATCTCACTCTCTTGCCTGGGGTCAGTGCCGTGGCGTCAGCCTAGCTCACAGCAACCTCAAACTCCTGGGCTCAAGCGATCCTACTGTCTCAGCCTCTTGAGTAGCTGGGACTACAGGCATGCGCCACCGTGCTCAGCTAATTTTTTTTCTATATATATTTTTAGCTGTCCAATTAATTTCTTTCTATTTTTTGGTAGAGATGGGGTCTTGCTCTTGCTCAGGGTGGTCTCGAACTCCTGAGCTCAGAACGATCCGCCTGCCTCGGCCTCCCAGAGTGCTAGGATTACAGGCATGAGCCACCGCGCCCAGCCTCAGCATTTAGTTTTTACCCGTTTATTGCCGTGGGATGGGACTTGGGAAGAAAGTGAGATTGACAGCTTCATCTAGAAAAGCTGAGAAATTCTAGTCTTTCTATGACATAGTCACCTTCTAGTCATCAAAAGAAAATATTGTCATTCCTTTAATTTCTCTCCCTTCCCTCTGACCCTCCCCCATAATTAAAGTGGGGAAAGAATTGCTGCTTATAGCCATATTGTTCTTTGCTTGTTGTCTTGCATGCAGTAATAATAGTTAATGTTTAATAAGTGCTCACTACGTGCCAGATGCAGTTCTAAGACCTTTTGGGAGTATTAACACCAAGCCTCAACATTAGGAAGTAGGAACTACCAACACCTTATCTTCCTTTAAGAGATGAGGACACTGAAGCACAGAGAGAGTAACAAACCACCAGTAAGTAGAAGAGCCAGGATTCAGATCCAGAACAAGCTGACGCCAGAGTTCCTCTCTGTACCAGCTGTCATGTGATGCCATCAACTATTGCTGTGGTCGGTCTTCTTGACCACTTTTTGACAGTTGAAACTGACTCTGAGAAGGTTAAATAACTTCACAAGTTCATATCCCCGAACTTCCACTGAGCAGGTTTTGGGGTTTTTTCCTTAAATTTTACGACTCTCAGTTTTTATGTAAAATGGGGATGGTAATATTATATACCTCACAGGATTGTCATAAGATTAAATGAGCTTGTACATCTAAAGCACTTGGTATAGTCCCTGTCCATAATAGATGTTCAGTAAGTGTTCATTATCATCATCGTTATAATAATCCTTTGAGAAGGCAGTGGAGTTTAGAGGAAAGAAGCCAGAATTAATTCAAATACTTTATCCTCTTCCTGATTAAAGAAACTTGGCTCAGGGGCATTAAGGGACTTCTTCAAAACTATAGCCTGTCACAAAGCAAAATAAGAACCTGAGTCTCATGATGATTTTTGGTCTAATTATCTGCAAGCCACGTGGGCTCTTTGTTGTAACAAAGGTAATAACTCTCTGTGGGGAAGATGGCATTCTCCAAGGAATTAAGTCTTACACACTCTGCACAAATCCGGGCCAGTTGCACAGGGGGCATGTTTTCTGTTGTTTGGTGTCTGCCTGAGCAAATAACTTGGGTGGTAGAGTCAGGCAGACATAGCTTGGTGACTGGGTTCCATTATTTATGAGCTTCACTTCCCATGGCTTTCACAGGTAAAATAGTGACAATGTCCCCGACTTTCTTTGAAAATTGGAGATTAAAAGAGAGTGTTACTATGTGCAACGCACTTAGTACATGTCTCATATTAATAAACGGGTGGTCGAGTAGGGGGATGGCAAGAGATGTGCTCAGCCTGAAAACCCAGAGCTCAGGGAAACCCCAGCTGTAACTGCAGGTCTCCCAGCGAGTGCCTGGACTCGGGGCGGGGCAGAGGTGGGAGGTGAGGGAGGACAGAAGGAGCTGAAGGGGGGAAGGGAGGGTTTCTGTGCTGTGACTGTTAGTGGTACTTGGCCTCTCACTACTGCTTTCTCCTTCTCCAGCGCTGCCCTCTCAAAGTATAGCTCTTCTCCAAACGAAGAGCCAGGAAGAGGAGGAGGTGACAGAAATTGACCTTCTTAAAGTCATGTCTCTGGTGAGTTAGTATCCCCTCTCTCCCTGCTAACATATGGTCTTGCTTTTCAGGATTTGGTAATGTATGTTTTCTTCTGAAAATTGTCTGCTTAAGAGTTCCACCCTAGGGCCTGTTTCCCATTTCCTGCCTTTCTGATGAGTGAGGGGACCAGGAGTGAGGGACAGACTCAGACAGCCCAGTGTGCGCTCAGAGGTTCCTCTTCTCCCTGCTCAGTGTTTGTTTTTCACTGAAGAAATGACCCAGTCTGAGCCCTGCCCTGTGCTCAGTCTTTTCTGACAAAGCAGAAGCATAGTCCTTGGAGAAAATGTGAAAGCTGCAATGTGCTTAGTCCCTAAGGCCCAGTCCTGGTTCTCAGAGAGCTCATAATCTGTTGGAAAAATGAAAAAGCAGTGTAAGCACTTACATAATGTATTAAGTATATGGTGTCTTTGGATGAATTAGAAAAAAACAGTGCCCTTTCCTCTGGACTAGTGAAGCTCTGTGACAGGCCACACAATCTGGCAAGAGGAAGTCTACTGTATTTTAGCTTCTTGCTTCCTTAGTGAGGGATCCTTGTGTGCGATAGAGCCTGCATAATCATGCCCACTGCTGAGGGGAGGAAGGGTTGGGAGGAATTCACAGAGGAAGTGACTGCTGAGTTGCATCTTGAAGGAACAGGTGGCATTCTGGCCAGAGTATGCACAGGTTTCCCCTCCTCCCTTGACCACGGAGCCAGGAGCATCTTAAAAGGCCAGGGAATGTTCTACATCGTTTTTTCTTTTTGGGACGAATACCATAACCTGTTTAATCAGCCTCTTGTAATTCCATAGGTAAATCGTTGCCATTGTTTTGCTGTTTAATAGTCTTACAGTAATCATTCTTGTAGTTGAGTTTTTGCCCTGATCTCTGATTATTTTCTTTGACTAAATCCCTAGTTTTTCATTCCTTGTGGATTAGAGTTTATCAAACTGACCTGCTCTGGAATATCTTTGATTTTAATATTTTTACGACCAACAATAAAAGTTTAAGTGCTGCAGTTCAGGTTCTGATTAAAGTAAACTGCTAACCTGGTTTCACTAGCAAATTGATCATTGTAAGAAATTATCAAATTTGATTTATAAGCTTAGAAAATTAAATAAAAAATAACTTGGAATAAATTGTTTTTATTTTATGTGAGAGACACAACAAACAACTTAGGGCAATAGCACCACACCTTTTCTTAGATATAGTGCCAAAAAGCATGCACTACCAATGGAATTTGTTTCTTAGAGCATTTAAACTTTTTAAACAAAAGCACTATTGTCATTTGCCAGAGGAAAATATTTTAAGAGTGGCAGAGTACAGTTAATAAAGGTTAATAACATGGACTCTGGAACCAGACTGCCTAGGTACCAAATCTAGCTTCACTGTATACTAGGTATGTTGACTTAATTTCAATTACTTAATTTTAGTTTCCTCAACCATAAAATGAGGGTAATAATAGTACCTAATTTATGGGACTGTCGTAAGGATGAGTGAGTTAATCTAGTTTTAAGTATTTAGAAATGTATCTGGAATATGGTCAGCACTATGTAAACACTAGCTATGTAAGCTACTATTTGCTTATTGTTGAATGATTAAGTTCTTCACATATACGTACATATACAAATTGAAGAACTACAGTATTATGTATGTTTGCTTTTTATTTCCAGTGGAATAATAATTTTAAAAATAATTTACACTGAATTTGAGAGAGTCCTGGTTCTGGGTAAGATGGACTAAGCCCACTCTACCTATCGTTCCCACCAACAGCTCCCATAGAACAAGGACAGCATGCCTGGAGCAGCAGTGTGAGGTCCTGAAGAGTGAATACTAGCAGGCAGGCTAGGGAAGAGCCCACAGTTTGAAGTACCACCAATCTGTGGTTTGTTTACCTTTTTGTCCCTGTGTTGTCTCCTGGTGTGGATTCAGCATGCCCTGGAAGTGGGTGTTGGCATGGACAGAAAGAGCTGGAGGAGAAGCCCTCTAGCTCAGGCTCAAGGGGTGGAAAAGGGATCTCCTAGCACTCAGGGGAGAAGAGGGGAGAAATTTTCTTTCAGGGTGCAACGGCTCACTTCTATAATCCCAGCACTTTGGGAGGCAAAAGCAGGATCGCTTGAGGCCAGGAGTTCAGGACCAGCCTGGGCAACACAGTGAGACCCTGTTTCTACAAAAAAATTTTTTAAAAGTTAGCCAGTTTTGGGCCAGGCGCGGTAGCTCACACCTGTAGTCCTAGCACTCTGGGAGGCCGAGGCGGGCGGATCGTTTGAGCTCAAGAGTTCGAGACCAGCCTGAGCAAGAGCAAGACCTCGTCTCTACTAAAAAATAGAAAGAAATTAATCGGATAACTAAAAATATATAGAAAAAATTAGCCGGGCATGGTGGCGCATGCCTGTAGTCCCAGCTACTCGGGAGGCTGAGGCAAGAGGATCGCTTGAGCCCAGGAGTTTGAGGTTGCTGTGACCTAGGCTGACGCCACGGCACTCTAGCCCAGGCAAAAGAGTGAGACTCTGTCTCAAAATAAATAAATAAATAAATAAAATTAGCCAGTTTTGGTGGTGTGTGCCTATAGTCCCACCTACTTGGAAGGCTGAGGCAGGAGGAGGGCTCACTTGAGCCCAGGAGTTAGAGGTTACATTGAGCTAAAATCATACCACTGCACTCCATCCTCACAATAGAGTGAGACCCTGTCTCTAAAAAAATAAAAAATAAAATATTTTATGTTTTCTTGTGTCCTGGTAGTAGAAATGGGGCGTCTGCAAAAGCCTGACACTGAGGGAAGAAAAATTTCCTCTCTGGTCAGAAAAGCTGTGTTCCCAAGAGGGTGAGGTAAACCCTCTTTTGCCTTTTTCTGTTTTTGTCTTCTCCCTGCTTGGCCCCAGGGATGGGTACAGTCATGGGAAATATACAGTGGAATGGAATGAATAAGCTCCACATGAGGCCAGAGGATGGACCAAGGGAGTCCTAGAGAAAATGAAAGTTACTGGAGAGATTAAGGAGAGGGAAGGGCTTTTCAAGTCAATCACGTAACATAGTTTGTGAACTCCTGCGCTCGCTCTGGGCTGCTTATGTGTGTGTCTGACCCCAAAGAGCGTACTAGCCTTTGAGAAATGAACACAGGGATAGACCACGGTCCTGGTCTCAGGCTGGCCACTGCTGATGCACAAGCAGGACAGGGACAAATATCACTGCACAGGTTTTGGAAATGGAACTCATGTTGAAATACAGCTCACAGAAGGCTGGCTGGAATTCTCAGTCTAAACAAAATATCAATATTCTGTGTAGGATTTAAACAAGACACAGAGTTTCATAACATAATACCCAAAATGTCCAGGATACAATTCAAAGTTACTCAGTGAGGAAAAACCAGGAAAATCTCAATTCACACAGGAAAAGACAGCAAATATTAACACTGATATGACACAAATGTTGAAATTATCCGATAAAGATTTTAAAGCAGCTATTAATTATAAAATGCTCCAAGGAAGGTTGAACACTCTTGAAACAATGGAAAAACAGAAAATCTCAGCAAAGAAATTGGAAATATAAACAAGATTGGAAAAATAGAACCAAAATAAACTCACAGGATGGGCTTAATGGGAGAATAGAGATGATAGAGGAATGAGTTAGTGAACTTGAAGATAAATAGAAATTATCTAATATGAACAACGGAAGAAAAGATTAAACAAAGCCTCAGGTCCCTCTGGTATAATACCAAAATATCCGACGTGTGTCACTGGAATTCCAAAAGGAGAGGAGAAAGCAGAGTTCAAAAAAAAAAATTTTTTTTGAAGATGTAATGATTAAAAATTTCCTAACTTTAGTGAAAGTTATAAACCTTTGGCTCCATGAAGCTCAGCAAACCCCGATCTGATAAACTCAAAGAAATCTCTGCCTGGAAACTTGATAACCAAACTGCTGAAAACTAAAGACAAAGAAAAATAGCTCACAAAGCAGCCAGAGAATAATGATGCATAACATACAGGGCAGCAGTGATTGGAATGACTATGGATTTCTTATGAGAAATCATGGAAGCTTCCAAAGGAAGTAGAACAAATTTTTACAAGTGCTCAAAGAAAAGAACTGTTAACCCAGAATTCTATGTCCAGTGAAAATAGACTTTGGGAATGAAAGTGAAAGAAAGTTTCTCATATGAATGAAACTAGGAGAATTTATTGCTAGAATTCTAAAAGGATTGCTAAGGGAAGTTCTTCAGATAGAAATTAAACCAGAAGAGAACTTGGAACATCAGGTTGAAGGAAGTGCGACAGAAATGGTTAATACTGTACGTAAATACAGGAGACTGTTCTCTCGAGTTCTTCAAAGTGTCTTCAATGGTTGAAAACAAAACTAATAGCTTAGACTTACTGAACAGAACAGTATTTGAACATAGGTAGTCTGGATTCTGGAGACCATGTCTTTTCTTAACAACTGTAGTATATTGCAGGTAGATAAAATAAACTTTTATTGAAGTATTAAACCAGAGGTTTCACCTGTTCTTCCTGGGCTCTTCTCCCTCTCTCCTTCCCTTCCTTCCATCTTCACTACATAGGCAACAACTGTTGAGCAGTTACTTTGTGCCAGGTACTTTATGCCTGTTTCTTTAATTCTCACAGTGCTGCTGTGAGGTACGTACTAAAATCATTCCCGTTTTTCAGATGGGCAAACTGAAGCACAGGGGAGTTAATTAACTTGGCTAAGATCACTCAGCTAGTCCATACCAGAGTCTGAATTCTTTAGTGTAATCAGACCTTTTTTCTAGTTTCATTCAATATTTATTTGAAACTATTTTACTTAGATATAAGTAAAATCACAAAATAAATAGAAAATCTGTCAGCAATCATGGAGTGGATCGCCTTGCTGGTTGGTTAGGAAAGCAGCTCATGTAAGAAAGCACAGATTGCTCAACATGTGCTCATATCACATGATGTCTTCTGATGCTTCTCAGGAAATTACCAAAAAACAACTTTGCAAATGTGTTCTTCTCTCCCAATACAAATATTTTTATTTCAAAAGAAGAGAGTATTGCTAGGTGTTTTTTTTACTTTCTTTCATTTTTTAGGCATACCTCTTAACATCTCAAGAGCACTAAGATTTCTTGGAAAATACTGTGGAGATTGAAATCATATTCATCAGGTCAGCATCTTTCCTTAACAGTCCCAGAGCTCTTTAATTTCTTCATGTAGAGAAGGGATTCAACTCCTAACATAAATAACATAATTTGGCACTCGATCATATCCTATTTTGAATGTAATCAACATTTTTTCATGTGAGAATGTATTCTTACCACCGTAGAATTGTAAATGAAGAGCAGAGAGTATCTCATATTTTTTTTCCTAATATGTATTATATAGCTAGGTAGAGAAGCTGTCCAGTAAGTACCTGACCTGGATCATTTAGACCATTGGTGCAGTTGCTTAAGCACAGTGTTTTTTCCCAGAGTAAGAACAGCATAGCTCTTTACCCTAGGGCCACACTGGGAAAAAATAAATTTGTGTCATTTTAGGGTTTGGTGACTTTCGCAGATGTGGCCATAGACTTCTCCCAAGATGAGTGGGAGTGGCTGAATCTTGCTCAGAGAAGTCTGTACAGGAAGGTGATGTTGGAAAACTACAGGAATCTGGTGTCAGTAGGTAAGTGTATCTTCTTCCACCTCTCCGTGACTCAGCAGTCTTTGTGCCTTTATCAGCATTTTCCTAGAAAATGGTCTTGAGACCATTTGGACTGGATCATAGCTCTGGATTACTCACAGCTTAACCAATTTTTATATCTTTTTTTTTATATGCAGGTCTTTGCATTTCTAAGCCAGATGTGATCTCCTTATTGGAGCAAGGGGAAGAGCCCTGGGTGATGAAAGAGATCACCAGAGGCCAGTGGCCAGGTGAGTGCAAGATACCAAGAGATGGAGAAACTATTTTCAAGATGTTCTTCTCTCTGATATTTGTTGTAAAACACTTCTCAAGCTCCCTCCCTAATTGAAACTTGTTCTAATACCAGTTTTTGAATGTTTCTTTTCTTCCCCACTGGTATGACATACCTCCTTTACCTTTACTGATTTCTGATACATACCAGGGTCTATTTCTGAACTCTTGTGCCACTGATACTTACCTAGTTCTGCTCAAATACCATATTGTGGTAATCATCCCTGATTTTAAGCATTTCTGAATTCTTTAGACAAATTTGTGTTTAGTTTTTGGACTGGTTTAAATATTTTCCTTTCTTTAAAATGTGAGTTTATTGTGTTAATATGTATTGTAGCTATGTTCTTCTCTCTGCCTTTAATTATTTTTATGTTTTTGTGTTTCATTTGGTGTTTATTTATTTATTTATGAATGAGACAGGGTCCTACTCTGTTGCCCACGCTGGAGTGCAGTGGCCCAGTCATAGCTTACTGTAACCTCAAACTCCTGGGCTTAAGGGATCCTCCAACCTCAGCCTTCTGAGTAGCTAGGACGCATCACTATGCCTGGCTAATTTTTAATTTTGGTAACAACAGGATCTCACTATGTTGCTGGTCTTGAACTCCCGGTCACAAAGTGATCCTCCCACCTCAGCCTCCTAAAGCCCTGGGGTTACAGGTGTTAGCCACTGTGCCCAGCCTATTATTTATTCTTGCTTTGATGTTTAGTATGTCTGTGTTTCCTCTCTTTCCCCTTTACACCACCTCAGCCCTTGAATTGGAAAGGTTTTTAGTTCTATACATTGTTAGCCTTACTTATGTCTTTATTTTTTTTAAATCTGTATTTTGAAATTCATCCACTTGAAATTCAGAACTTCATCTTTTGATACCCATATGAAAGATGAAGAAATTAGTTCACAAATATTACCTTCTTCCCGCATGTCCAACATTTCTCCACTTACATTGTACTCAGTGGGATTTGGGGCTTAGTTTATGCTATTCAAATTTTTTTTTCTTATTTCCCTATTTTGCTTCAGAGCTATTTTCTGGTTTAGAAAGCTAGATAAGAGACTGTGGATATATATTGCAAGGAAATGAGCCTCAAATGAGATGGTCACAGTTTATTTTGTGGCTTGTGGGATGGCCTTTTCCTGCTTTCAGTTCTTACAGTTTCAAGAAGAGTATTTTTGGTAGGTTACTGTAACTCTATGTACAGTAATAAATAAGAAATAATTAAAATAAATAAACATCCAATTCAAGATATTAGGAAAAAAAACAAAATGAATTTTAGTAAACCAAAATAAGTTATATATAGTTATTTTATACTTCTAGAAATAAAAGTAGGAATAAATGAATAAGAAATCAGTAGATCTACTGAAAATAAATCCAGTCCTATATGTACTTTTTTAGAAAGCCAATAAAATATATAAACTGTCAGGGCAAATGAGAGAAAACACAAAAAAGAAACAGTGATAACCACAGATGCATAAGAACTTAAAAGAACCATGTGAATCTATTTTCCTCAGCTCTGTAAATAATTTGAAAAACAGAATGAAGTAGATGATATCCTGGGAGAATATGAAAATACAAATTATCATAACTGACACCAGAGGAGGCAGAAAATTTAAATAGACGAGTTATCATGAAGGAAATATAGAAAGTTGTGTATGAACTGCCTCCCCCAAGAAAAGAAGCCACATCCCCAAATAGTTTTACAAATCAATTCTATGTAAAACCTGTAAGGAAAAAATATTATCAACATTGTTTAAATTATTCCAGAATAGAGAATAAAAAGTACAGCTTAAAATTTTTTGTTTATGAAAACAGCATAACATTTGATACTAAAATCAAAATAGCACCAAAAAAGGAAATTACAAATCCCAATTATGAATATTGATGTGAAATCTTCAAAGATCATATTGAAATAATACATTATAACCAGTGAAGATTTATTCCAGGAATGAAAGGATGATTGCATCACCTGTTCTTACCTAAAAACTGTTAACATGCTAAGGCAGGCACAGTGGTGTGCCCTTGTAGTCCCCACTATTCGGGAGGCTGAGGTGGGAGGATTGCTTGAGCCCAGGAGTTCAAGGTCAGCCTGGACAACATAGTGAGACCCTGTCTTAAAAAAATTCCAGCCTGGACAACATAGTGAGACCCTGTCTTAAAAAAAAAAAACCTTTTGTGGGCCTCAGTAACTGTTTGATTCACATGGTTTCATTTTTGAGGTTTCCATTCTTCTAGCATTTAATAAAGGAGACATTTGCTTTCTTAATATCTTTCAGACTTGGAGTATGTGTGGGGGACTAAGGAATTATCTCCAAACCAGGATATTTATGAAGAAAAATTACCCCAGGCAATAATAATGGAAACACTTACAAGCTATGACCTCAAATGTTCCACTTTAGGGGAAAACCGGAAATGTCAAGACCTGTCTGAGCCGGAGCTGGTAAGTCGGAGGACCCACTTTAGGCAAGAGATAATCACTGGTATAGATAACCTTACTGAGAAAAGAGAGTACTTTAACAAATCTGGGACAGTTTTTCATCTGAATACATTATCTTATATAAAGCAGGTTTTTCCCATGGAAAAGAGGATATATAATTTTGATTCAGATAAGAAAAGCTCAAAAACACATTCAGTTGTAAAAAAACACAAGCAAGTCTATGGAGAAAAGAAACTTTTAAAATGTAATGACTGTGAGAAAATGTTCGGCAAAATCTCAACCCTTACTCTTCATCAAAGAATTCATACTGGAGAGAAACCCTATGAATGTGTTGAATGTGGAAAGTCCTTTAGCCAGAGTGGCCACCTTGCTCAACATCAGAGAATACACACAGGGGAAAAACCCTTTGAATGTGTTGAATGTGGGAAGGCTTTCAGCCAGAATGCTCATCTCGTTCAACATCAGAGAGTTCACACTGGAGAAAAACCTTATCAATGTAAGCAGTGTAATAAAGCCTTCAGCCAGCTTGCACACCTTGCTCAGCATCAGAGGGTTCACACTGGAGAGAAGCCCTATGAATGTACCAAGTGTGGGAAGGCTTTTCGTGATTGTTCATCCCTAGCTCATCATCGAAGGATTCACACTGGGAAAAGACCTTACGAATGTATTGACTGTGGGAAAGCGTTCAAGCAGAACGCTTCTCTGATACGTCATCGACGATACTACCATACTGGAGAGAAACCCTTTGACTGTGTTGATTGTGGGAAGGCTTTCACTGATCACATAGGACTTCTTCAACATAAGAGAATTCATACTGGAGAGAGACCTTACAAATGTAACGTGTGTGGGAAAGCTTTTAGCCATGGCTCATCCCTGACAGTACATCAGAGAGTTCATACAGGAGAGAAACCTTATGAATGTGATACCTGTGAGAAAGCTTTTAGCCACCGTGGCTCCCTCACTCTTCATCAAAGAGTCCATACTGGAGAGAAACCTTATGAATGTAGGGAATGTGGGAAAGCTTTCCGGCAGAGGGCACACCTTGCTCATCATCAGCGGATTCATACTGGAGAGAAACCTTATGAATGTAAGGAATGCAGCAAAACCTTCAGCCAGAATGCACACCTTGTGCAACATCAGAAGATACACACTGGAGAGAAACCTTATGAATGTAAGGAGTGTGGTAAGGCCTTCAGTCAGATTGCACACCTCGTTCAACACCAGCGAGTTCATAGCGGTGAGAAGCCTTATGAATGTATTGAATGTGGGAAGGCCTTTAGCGACAGCTCATATCTCATCCAGCATCAGAGGCTCCACACTGGCAAAAGACCCTATGAGTGTCTTGAATGTGGGAAGGCATTCAGGCAGAAAGCATCTCTGATTTGTCATCAGAGATGTCATACTGGTGAGAAACCTCATGAGTGCAGTGTTTGTGGGAAGGCCTTTAGCCATCGTAAGTCCCTTACTCTCCATCAGAGAATTCACACGGGAGAGAAGCCTTACGAGTGTAAGGAGTGTAGCAAAGCTTTCAGCCAGGTTGCCCATCTTACGCTACATAAGAGAATTCATACTGGAGAAAGGCCCTATGAATGTAAAGAATGTGGGAAAGCCTTCAGGCAGAGTGTGCATCTTGCTCATCATCAGCGAATTCATACCGGAGAGTCGTCCTCAATTGTTCCCTCCTCCTTGCTCCCATACCACCAAGTCCCATAGATTCATTATTTTAAATGGCTCTAGAATCCAATCACTTTTTTCCAGCCTATGTCCCATCATCATAGTCCATAAAGTGACCATCTTAATTTGCTTTCTGCAGTTCTATAACTGTTGTCCCTCTTGCTTCTCTCAAATACATTTTTAACACTTAGCAGCCTCTTTTAAAAATAAAAATATATATTCATGTTACTCTCCCATTTAAAACACTTGCTTTGAAAAACATGTTAACTAATCCATTTCAAGGGTTTAGCACAAAATTCCTGGCATATAGTTAGTGCTAAATAAATGCTAGCCATTAAGGTAAAGGTTTCCCTGTGAACGGTCATATTAAACTGCAAGTATTAATAAAATTAACAGGTCAAACCTACAGATTTTGGAGCAGACGGAAGACTCCGAACAAACTCGGAATTGAAAGGTTTGTGATGCACAAGGTGACATGGTGGCTCACCACTCCCTGTGCGAGAATATAAGGACGTGGCATTGCTGATGAGGAGCTCTCACTTCATCTGACACCTAGGGTAAGCCAGTTAGAACAAAAGCATTTGTTAAAATGTAGGACTAGCCAGGGGATAGTATTATTAATAAAAACAAAATTAACTAAGAAGCCAAAAACCTTGAATAGATTAATAGCCATGAAATAAACCAAAAAGTGTAGTTCAATACTTTAACACTTAAAAAAACAACACTAACAATTCCTGTGGTATTTAAACTGTTCTAGAGTATAAAATAAAATGCACTAAAACTTCCCATTTTGTTCCACGAGATTGACAAGACATGTAAAAACATAAAAATATATACACTATGATTAGCTTATAAACTTATTTTTTTAAATATTACAAAATAGGGAGGCTAGACATGTATCTGTATAGAAAGACTTAATCTGGTAAAGATATTTCTCCCTAAGTTAAATCTGTAAATACATTGGTATTCCAGTAAAAACCCCAATGTGGTTTTTTTATTGATAAGCTGATTCTGATCATCTATAGAATTATGATTTTAGCAAGGAATGTAGTTTACGTTGAGAATGTAGTACTCATTCACTTAATATTAATTGGGCATTTGCTAATGTGCCAGGCACTTTTTTATGTGCTGGGGATACAGAAAGGTATAAAATGGACAAAAATTTTTGCCTTCACAGATCTAGTAAGACAAGATAATTATATACATGTCATGTGATAAGTATATATGTCTCCTATAGAGAAATGATCCTAAAGAAGCTAGGGAGTGTGGGGTGGGGTGCCTTACTATCCCAGAACATAGGAGCATTAGAGGCAAAGGATGAGGGAAAAGTAGAGGCAACTGTCAGACAAAAAGGGCACAATGAGAATAGTCACGGTAGTCCTAAGGCAGATATTTATGATGCTTTCGGTGAAGGAAGGGAGACTCGATGGTTTAACAAGGATCATAGAGGTCTGTTTGCTCTTATAAATATTGATTTAGTAGAGGCTGGTGGAAGGATATGTTTCGGGGGGTTTTTTTTTAAGTCACAGCTTTCTTGAGATATAATTCACATACCATACAATTCTGGAGAAGACCACCCATTTCCTATCCTCTGTGCCTCCATCAGCAGAAATGAAGGGGGAGCCCTGAAGTTCTGCTTAAAGTGGGAAATTTTAATGGCTCTTAGTATATTCATAGACTTGTGCAACCATCATCACACTCAATTTCAGAACATTTTCATCACCCCAAAAAGAAATCCCATGTCCTTCAGTAGGTACCCCTACCCCTGGAGGGGCACATGTTTTCCCTGGTACATCCAGAGCTCTTGGGTTCCCTGTTGAGTGCTACCTGTGCATACAGGAGGGCCAGATGAGGGGAGCTCTTATCCGGAGCACATGACTGCTAGCAAGTGGCACTTCGAGGCTCCCTCTTCACTTCTGATGGAGGCATAGAGGCTTTGGGATGGACAATCTTATCCAGAGCATATAGAGCTTTAAGATTCCCCTTATATATGACAAAAAGGGGGTTTCATTGCAGTGGGGAAAAGATGGTTGGATCAAATGCCATTGGGACACTTAGCTCACTAGAAAAACATAGATCTTTTAACGTATTTTTCTTGAAAAGAACAAAAAAGTGCCATAAGCAATGTGGAAACACAATGACAAACTAGAAAAATGTATTTGCAATACAAATTACAAAGGGTTAGTTTTCTTGCCATATCAAGAGCCATTGTTCTTTTGGGTAGGTGCCCAGTAATGGGATTGCTGGATCAAATGGTAATTCTACTTGTGTCTCTTTAAGGTATCTCCATATTACTTTCCACAGAGGTTGCACTAGTTTTCAGTCCCACCAGCAGTGTATGAGTGTTCCTGTCTCTCCGCATCCACGCCAACATTTATTGTTTTGGGACTTTTTGATAAAAGCCATTCTCACTGGGGATAAGTGGTATCTCATTGTTTTGATTTGCATTTCCCTGATGATTAGAGATGTTGAGCATTTTGACATGTTTTTTGGCCATTATTCTGTCTTCTTTTGAAAAGTTTCTGTTCATGAGGAGTCTCTTGGTTGAATCCTTGGGGTTTTCTAGATACAATATCATATCATCAGCAAAGAGTGAGAATTTGATCTCTTCTCCCATTTGGACACCCTTAATTCCCCTCTCTTGTCTAATTGACACCTGCACTTGAATGTTTATAGCAGCACAATTCACAATTGCAAAGATGTGGAAACAACCCAAGTGCCCATCAGTGCATGAGTGGATTAATAAAATATGGTATATGTATACCATGGAGTACTATTCAGCTACAAGAAACAATGGTGATCTAGCACCTCTTGTATTATTCTGGATAGAGCTGGAACCCATTCTACTAAGTGAAGTATCCCAAGAATGGAAAAATAAGCACCACATGTACTCACCATCAAATTGGTTTTAACTGATCAACACCTAAGTGCACATACAGTAGTAACATTCATCGGGTGTCGGGCAGATGGGAGGAGGGGATGGGGATATACATAATGAGTGCGATGGACACTGGGGGATGGACACGCTTGAAGCTCTGACTCGGGGTTGGGGGACAAGGGAAACATACATAACCTAAACATTTGTACCCCCATAATATGCTGAAATAAAAAAATCAAAATAAAACAACAGTCATAGATATTTTACAATATTTTAAAACTGTTTGCCTAATCCCATGAAATTAACCATTAGAAACAACCTAAAACAATATAATGCCTAATTTTTAAGACTGGGTGTAATTTTTTTCAATTTCTATTAGTATGTCACTAGTAATAATGGGGCAAATATATATAAATTCTGAAAAAGTGAATGACAGTAAATCATGGAATGCAGTTAATAGTAACTGTATTAACATACATTTAAACCCTTTAGTCCTAGAATCTGTAAACATGTAACACATATATAACTAATTGTTCTTTTTGATGCAAATTTGATTAACAACCATTTTATAATCCTTGAAATAAGCCTTTGATGTCTTACATCTGAACTTAATGATAACTGTAATTACACCTTGGGAATTACTTGACTACTTGGATTTCAAACCCAAAAGAAAAATGGAGGGGAAAAGTAGCATTCTATTCAATAAGCAAGTGAAAAATAAAAATAATTCTCTGAAAAAAAAAGGCTATTAAACTTCAATAAGAAAAATTTCTAAAATTTACTAAAACAAGGGGGAAAAGACTAGTTCACCACAAAAGAAAAGTAGTAAGTTTTCAAATTCATGTGTGAGAAAACAAATGCAAATTAATATACAACATACCATTTCAACTATCAGGTTGACAAAGATCAAAAAGGCTGGTAGACATTTTAGCAAGACATGAAAAAAAGGTGCTCCCTGAATTACTGGTAGGATTATAAAATAGCACAACCTCTCTGGATGGCCTTTGATGATCACTATCGATGTTTAAAATGTACATCCTTGGACTCAGCAATCCTGCCTTTAAGAGTTTATCCTAAATGTGTACAAAAACATATTCAAGAGCATTCACTGCAGCATCATAGCTCCAGTGTGGTCAGAAACAACTGTAAACTGTTAATAGAAAAGATGGTTGAATACATCAAAGCACATTCATACAATAGGACACTCTGCAGCCAGTTTTAAAACTGGGCTAAGTCTGTATGTGTTAGCATGGAACAACTGTCAAGACATATCATGGAATTTAAAAAGGAAGTTGCTTAGTAAGTAATGTGCATAGTATACCACTACCTGTGTAAAGAAGAAGGGAAGATACATATGTCTATGTATGCACAGACTACTTTTGGAAAATACAGAGGAAACTAGAAATGGTGGCTATTGAGAGAGAAGACAGCAGACTGGTAGTGGAGCGGGGTGGTGAATGGGGTTTTTTGTTTTTACCCTACATACTACATTATTCTGATTTTTTAAAAATTATATGTGTATAGGACTTTTCCAACAAAGTACCTTAAAAGTTTAAATGTAAACTTTCAAATATATACACACAGAAACATGCACAAAGATATGGAAATAGCTTTTTAAAAAATTTTGTGTTGAAATATGTGCACACTATCGAGGAAAATTCAGGCATTTCTAAAAAAGTATGTGGAGGACAATGAAAAGTGATTCATATTCCCACTATTGGTAATAGCTTAGCTAACAATCTTGCATTGCCATTTGTCAAGGCTCCGTTCATATGTGCATGCACACACATAGGTGCCTGCACATGTGCGTTTGTGCACGTTTCTGTATGTGTGCATCGACTCCCATCTTGGTGTGCAGGCCCACGGTCCACATCTGAAGTGAGAATCACTAAACATAAAGTGCTTTGGTTGCTTCCCAACTAGTCTTGCCAGAAGACATCCAAGGCAGATTTTCTAATGCCAAGTTCTAGGAAAAAGCAGCACCTTATCGAAGGCTCCCGGATGGTTATTGCCAAGTACAACGATCAGGAGACACCAAAAATTATGAAGGTGTTCACTAGAATGTGAGCTCCCAAGGGCACACATATCTTTTGTCCTATTATTCATTTTATTATTCATTTTAGTATCCCTCCTGCTTAGAAAAATACCTGGCACAGCTGACACTCAGCACTTCTCACATGAATAGGCTCACCTTAAATATCTTCTACTCTACAGTTCCCAGCAAATGCAAAGACAAACTCCATGGCATTCACAGAAGTGGGAAGGTTGTTCAGCCTCAAATGGAGAGACCAAAAGCCTGCTCAGTGTCCACCAACTACCCCCATTAGGGTTACATGTTGCTGTCTACAAATGTTCATGACAACAAGAGACACATGTTTACCTAGAAGCAAGTTACTTCCTTTGTGGTTGCTGCTAGTGACAGACTCCTCGCTGGGTATCTAGAAGAGGTGCTAGAGCACCCCCATTACAGATGCCAAACCACGGATGTTCAAAATACTTCTCTTGACACATAGCAAATGAAAACCATCCTACGCAAAAGGATGTTTCTAGAAGAACCCAGTGACCCGATCACCACTGAGACAGCACTTTCTCAAACCTTCAAGGCTTTCATTGCCAATTATTCATGTATGTACTTGGGGAGAGCAGCACTGCTGCTAAATGTTAATAAGTTGTATGGAGCAGCAAAGCCAAAAATTCTCGTGATCTTATAAGGCATTAAACACTATCATCTTAGGTCTCCTAAGGCAAGAGAAAATCATAAATCAGGAATCACAGGCCAGGTAGGGTGGCTTGTGCCTGTAATACTAGCAGTTTGGGAGGCTGAGGCGAAAGGATCGCTTGGGGTCAGGAGTTTGAGACCAGCCTGAGCAAGAGCAAGAGCCCATCTCTAAAAAATAAATGGAAAAATATTAGCCGGGCGAGGTGGCTGGCACCTGTACTCCCAGCTACTTGGGAGGCTGAGGCAGGTCAATCCCTGGAGCCCAGGAGCGTGAGATTGCAGTGAACTATACCTATACTGGACGACAGAGTGAGAGCTTGTCTGGAAAAAAAAGAAAATCAGGAATCACAAAGGAATTATAAAAAAGAATGAAAGTGGGATTTAAAATTGTACACAGATGCATATATGGTGGTGTTCTTTCCAGGGCTATTTGTAACAGGAAAATTTAAACAAAGACACCACAAGTAAATTTCCAGCTATACATAAATTATTATTCTCAATATACTATATCTGTATAACAATATAAATACTATATGCCCTTAAACAGGATATGGTAATGCTCAACATTTTGATATGTTAAAGATAAGCACAACCTATTAAGTTTTACAAAAGGATGATTTACAGACCAGAATATGGAGTATGAATCCACTGATGAAAAATAAAATTCTGTGATTTAATAAATATTTTTATGTGTGGGAAAAGAATATGGCCCATAATGTTAACAACTGCTACTTCCAGCGTGAGACTACAGAGTGGACCACTACTTTATACTTCATTCACTTTACCTTGCTTGAAAATATTTTTAGAATAATGAGCATATATTTCTTTTCTAATGAGAGGGAAAGTCCATTAAAAAAATCTGCCAACAGATTTTTCTCCCCTTGTATGTCCATTTCTCTCCCTTTACAAACCAGGGATTATGCAGAATTGCCACTGCCAGGGTGGCTCTGGGAATTTTCCAGGTGTAATTGCTTATTTTGCCTAAAACAATTTATTTTGGCATAAGTCCTATCTCAGCTACTAGCTGAGATGCTTCCCAATCATTTCCGTTTGAGAGGCCCGAAATTCCTCATATGAGAATAGTTGCCTGAGAAAATACCTAAGTGCTACGTCTGTGTAGATACGCGTTGTGTCGCTTCCAGAGGTGCCGCCTGCCCCAGGTCCAGCCGAGCCCAACGGAGTCCCGGCTCAACCCCGCCCGACCACCCCTAGTGGATTTCGATGCATGAAAACTGCGCCATTTGTTGGGCACTAGCTCGGTGCCTTGCAAGCTACTAGGACCTTTACACTCTGCCTGCGGCTGATCTATCAATCAATAGAGCGGTCGATTTGGAGTTACAACTCACTCCCCTGATGAGATGTCAAATACGGGTGGGAAGAAGCCAGACACCGAGGGTGTAACGTGCGGTCCCCTGTGTGCGACGTCCAGGACCAAACAAAACTCATCCATGGGAACAGACACCAGAACCGGGCTTGCTGGGGCGGGAGGGTGGAGGTGGAATAGCACAGGGCATGAGGACCTTTTCCAGGTAGTGGAAATACTCTATCTGCCCGAGGGTAGAGCTTATGTGCAGGTGTAGACATTCCTTGTAGTGCCCCGACCTGGCTCCTTAGAAGCTGAAATGGATGCAGTTCACTGTGGAAATTTTACCTCCATTTAAAGTCACTGGTGTGAACATCACCAGCTGCGGAACACACGTGTACTGTATGGGGTACCACTGTAAAAACATGGAGGGAATGTGTGTTCTGCTTAACACGCGCTCACACACTCAGGAAAAGGCACTTGGGGGCCGCCCTTGGCGAGCGGTGGTCTGGCCGGCCAGCCTCGGAGGCAGGAGGAAGTCACTGACGCGGAAGGAGGAGGGGCCGCCCCTAGGTGGGCAGAGCGCAGGCAGTCGTGGGGCGAGCACAGCCCGTGGCCACTGGACAGGCGCCCTGGTTAGGCCCAGGCTGGCCTCAATGTTTCCAGGCAGCGCCTGCCCTTGGGGGGGCTCTGAGCCCACGTTGCCTAGAAACACCCCATTGTGTGCCTGGTTGTCCTTTGTTGTAGCAACCGAGTCTCCCTGGGTCCTCAGACTGGATCTGACTGCGCTGGACACTTTTCTCAGAGACCAGGTCAGTTCTGGGACCCGAAGCAATGTCGTCCTGGTCGGGTGGCCTTGGCTCCGGCTTAGGCCACTTCCTGGGGCAAGTGGGCGGCCATGTGGCTACTGTGTTGAATTTAAGGAACCTGTCAGACAAAATGAGGAGAAGGCACTTTCTAGAGTCAGAAATGACTCAACACTGACTCTTAATCAAGTCTCTAACAGGAATTTTAAGGATGATTTACTTAAAGGGAAGCTGATGCGAGAAACTTAAAGTGAAGTCTTTCAGAAATGAAACAGCTCAATGAAAATTTAAACAGAGTTGGAAAATAAGTTGGTTTCAGCTGGTGAAGATGGACGACACACACACACACACACACACACAGACACGCACTCAGCTCTTTGCAGCCAATGCTGAAGGAATGAGGAATTTGGAAAATACAACAGAACAAAGATCAGTGAAAGGGATGAAAAAACAAGAATTGGACATGAAACTTCCCGATGAAATGAACATGTCTTTAACTAAAAAGATGGATTAGCTGTCCAGTGATGAGATTTTCCAGCAGAAAGATTAGGAGATACAGGGCCTTCACCCTAGAATACCTTCAGCTTCTCACACCCACGATGCTGCTTGCCTTCAGCAACAACTCCCAGCTGCTTTGGAAAAAGAGCAAATGTTGGCTGTTGGGAATGCGAAGGCTAACGAAAACAGCTATCTCAAAAGAGAGTATCACCAAATGACGGAGATCATTGTTGCCAGAGAAGCAGCCATCAGCAAGCTGCAAGATGAAAATAAAAAATTGTCCACTATCCTGGGAAGCAGCGGTCAAGATGAGATGTTCAGAGACACCGTTTGGCATTTATCACATCTCATTAGAGGAAAAGACCTTGACATAGACGCGTTAAGTCAGAAGTGTCAGACTAGTCACCGTTTTGCAAACATCCAGTACTGGTAATGACATAAGAGGTATCGACAGTAACCAGTTTGAGGAACTTCTAGAGGAACGTGAGAAGTTAAGAACATGGAAGAGTGGCAACAAGTAGTGACCACAGTACAAAATACGCAGCATGAGGTAGCCCAACTTCAAAAGGACAAATTCGGCACAGCACAGGGCAGCTTTGCAATAGGAAGGTCGGTCTATTAGGGCGACTTGCTGTTCTATCACAGCCCTGCAGGGAAGCGTCAGTCTGGCCACAGTCAGCCAAATCTCCTGAGGCAAGTAAGTCTGCTCTATCGAGTGAGCCTTTGAACCTGCTCCAAGAAGAGATTGACAGACTGAAAAATAATCAGTGCTAGAAAAAGATGCAAGCATTAGAACCCTCCAGGAAGATAATCAGAGACTGTCTGATTCAATTGCTGCCACTTCAGCACTAGAAAGAAAAGCACTTGAATGGACTCAGAAATGACTCAGCCAAAGCAGAAACAAAATATTCCACACATATCACTTAAGGGGAAGAACCTTTTTATCAGAGCCAAAAATGGTCAGTTTCATTCCGTCAGGGAAAATCTCACTAATAAAGAGAATGAAAATGAGATTTTGAGGCAGGCAAGCAGCAACTTGAAGGAGAGAATGTCAGTTTTACAAACAGTCATGTGTCAACTGAAACAGCAAAATGAAAAAATAGCAGAAACATTCAGGGAAAAGGAAACATAATATCTGGCATTACAAGAGACCAATATGAAGTATGCCATGATACTATGAGATAAAGAGTTTGAGTGTCATGCAATGAAGAAGGAGGCCCATGAATTTGAGGAACTATCGAAAGAAAAAGAACAAAACAAAAGTGGAGAATTACATCAGGTTTTACATACACTTAAGTCAGTCCAAGAGAAAACAGTTCTGCTTCAGCAGGAGAGAGATCAAGCCATGCTGGCCCTGGGACAGAAACAAAGGAAAACCAGGCCCTGTAGGATGAGGTTCAATATTTTCATGACAAAGGGCTTCACTTAAACCAGGGGCTGCAGAGATTGCATAACCAACTACTGTAATCAGAAGATTCCTATAACTGTGAAGTTTTGGCTGCAAAAGATGGAGTGGATAAACTAACCAAGAAAATCACAATATTGGAGGAAAACCTAGTTTCATCTGCAAAGGAAATGGAAAAGGCAAGCCAGGAAGCTCACTTGCACGTGGGGTCATTGCATGAAAACTTGAACATGGTCTCCAGACAGAAGGAGGAAATGGCATGACAGCTTTCTGTCTCAAAGGAACAGGAAGAGCATTACGCTCTAGCATTGGCCAAATGGAATGAAAAAGCAGAAGATCTAGAAGGAAAACTTGTGTCATCGCAGGAACATTTGGATAAAGCAAATGCAGTCTTGGAGCTGAAGGAAGAACAATGGAATAACCGTAAAGCCAAAACGAGGTCCAACAGGAAGGGCTGGAGGTGGTGCGAAAGAAACTGATGGAGTTACTAAACAGCATGGAAGGAAGAGTGGACAGAGTCCTCGTGAGAAACCTCTTCATTGCCTATTTTCAGACACCAAAAAGGGAACACCATGAAGTGCTATGATTAATGGAAAGCACCCTGGGTATCGAATGGGGGAAATGGAGCAGTTGTTGAAGAAAGACCAAGGCCCTGTCACCAGGTGGATGACTGGGTGGCTTGGAGGAGGATCAAAAAGTGCCCCTAACACACCTCTGGGGCCTAATCAGCAATCAGGGCTTAATAGTTCTTTTTTCAGAACTTTATGTTAAATTTCCAGAAGCTGAATCTCAGTCACCAACTCTGCTAGCAAGGCTTTCTCCTCCCGGTAAGAAGCCTCTAGGAAAGAACAAACTACCTAAAAATGTAACACAAAGTTTGAAAAATACCCCAGGATCCGTACTCAAAAGAGCAGATGGCAACCCCTATTCCACCGTCGCGTCTCTTATTAATCCTGATGGACTTAGAATCCATGAGTCCCAGGATCTTCCTTTAAATGCTGTTGCTGAGGTTTGCCCACAAATACGCCTTTGCTAACGTCACCTGGCAAGAGTTCAGGAGTGGCGCCGAAAGGCCTTTCAAAGCAATAGAAGATTTTCATACCAGAGACGTTTGAGGAAACCAAGCCTCTATGTGCATGCACTTCATCACAAAGTGGCCTTTACTTGTTTTCAGTTTTACTTTCTTCAAGAAAAATTGTTCTTCGTGATTTTTTTATAGTGTCTGTTAAGGGTTGTAAAGGTATTCACCAAACTTTTAACACTGGTTCCTTCTTGGGAAGGGTGGGTGTTTCGTTTCCCTTTTTATGGCCGCCTACTCTTTTTCCTGAGAGTGTACTTTTGCTTTCAATAAAAACCTGTCACTTGCTTGGCTTGCGTGGTGTGTCCTGAAATTCTTTTCCCAGCAATCACCAAGAACTTGGAACAACGCCACTCGGAGATTGCTAACAGTACCATCCAGTTCCTCTTCTGGGGAAGAAAGGGGGAAGGTCAGGATGGTAACCAGACCAGAAGAGGACCTAGAAGAGGAACTTGAGATCCGCAGGCCTCACAAATCAAAGATCTAAATAAATGGAGAGACATTCCATGTTCAGGGGGAGGAAGACTCAGTATGGCTCGGATGTCATTTCTTCTCAAGTAATCTATAGATTCAATGCAAACCCAATCAAAATCCCAGCAAGTTTTATGGATATTGAGAAAGTGATTATGAAGTTTGTGTGGAGAGGAAAACAACTTAGAATAGCCAACACGATACTAAAGAAAAAGAGCAAGGTTGGAGAACTGACACTACCCAACTTCGAGACAGTAACCAAGACAGCATAGACTTGCCCACAGAGTAGAGCATTAGATCAAGGGGACAGAATAGAGGCACCAGGAACAGATTCTCATAAATAGCCAACTGGTCTTTGACAAAGAAGCAAAGGCAATTTAATGGAGGAAGGACAGTCTTTCTAACAGTGCTGTAACACTGGGACATTGACATGCAAAACAACAGACACAGACTTTACATTTTCATAAAATTAAAATGAAGCATAGACCTAAATGTAAAATGTAAAACTATAAAACTTCTAGAAAATAACAGGAGAATATCTCGATGACCTTCAATTTGGCAACGAGTTTTTAAATACAACATCAAGAAGCATAATCCATAAAAGAAAAAAACTGATAAATGGTACGTTGTTAAAATTCAAAACTTCTTCTCTGTGAAAAATACTGTTAAGAGAATTAAAAGACCACAATTGGAAGAAAATATTTTCAAAACACATAGCTGCTAAAGAACTTATCTACAACATATACAAAAAACTCCAAACTCAATAATAAGAAAACGAATTACCTATTTGAAGGATGGGCAAAAGGTTTGAAGAGACAACTCACCAAAGAAGATGTACAGATGGAAATAAGTGTAGGAAAAATGCTCACCGTCACATGTCATTAGGGAACTGCAAACCAAAGCCACAATGAGATATCATTACACACCTATTAGAAGGGCTAAAACCCAAAAAGAACCCAAAAAGAAATGAGCTACCAAGCTGCTGAAAGACATGGAAGAAACTTAAATGAATACTGTTAAGAGAAAGAAAACAAGCTGAAAACGCCACATGCTGTTTGGTGCCAACTATATGACATTCTGGAAAAGGCAAAACTACGGAGACAGTAAAATGATCAGTGTTTGCCAGGGGTTCCTAGGGATGAAGCACTGGGATTTTTTAGGGCAGTGAAATATCCTGTATGACACTGTAACGGTGGAGACATACTATTATGCATTTGTCAAAACCCACAGAATTGTAAAACAAAGTAAACTTAATGTAAACTATGGAGTTTTAGCAATAATGTATCAATATTGATTTATTAATTACAACAAATGTGCCACACTAATGCAAGTGTTTAAGGGGAGGTGGGTACATGGAAACTCTCTGTAATATCTGCTCAATTTTCCTGTAAATCTTAAACTGTTGTATAAAGTACATCAGTTATTTAATTAAAACACACACACACAATGAGATATCACTGCAGATTTCTCAGTATGGTTGAATTTTTTTTAACAATGGCAACAATAAATACTGGCAAGGATTTGGAGAAACTGTGTATCTAATAAATTGCTGCTAGAAATGGTAAAATGGTATAGTCACTCTAGAAAACAGTTGATGGCTTCTTAAGGAAAAAAAATAAATGTAGTATATGACCTAGTAATTGCACTTCTGGGCATTAATCACAGAGAAATGAAGATTTTCACACAAAAACCTGTAATAAGAAAACAACTAACAGCAGGAAGAGGCAACCTACAGATTGGAAGAAAATATTTGCAAACCATATATATGATAAGGGATTAATATTCAAAATATATAAGAAACTCCTTTAACTCAATAGCAAAAACAAAAACCAAAACCAAAAGCAAATAACCTGATTTAAAAATGGGCAAAGGACTTGAATAGACATTTCTCCGACAAAGATATACAAATGGCCAACAGGTCTATGAAAGGTGCTCAACATCATTAACCATCAAGGAAATGCAAATCAGAAGCAAAATGAGGTATCCCCTCACACCTGCTGGGATGGCTGTTACCAAAAGGACAAACGGTAACAAGTGTTGGCGAGGTTGTGGAGAAACTGGGACCCCTGTGCACTGTTGGGAATGCAAAGCGGTGCAGCCACTGTGGAAAACAGTATGGAGATTACTCAAAAAACTAAAACTAGAACTACCATATGATCCTGCAGTCCCCATCTGGGTATACATCCAAAAGAACTGAAATTAGGGTTCAAGGAGATATTTGCACTTCTATGTTCATTTCAGCATTATTCATAATAGGCAAGATGTAGAAACAATACACATGTCCATTGACAGATGAATGGATAAACAAAATGTGATCCACACACAGAGGAATATTTTTAAGCCTTAGGTGGGAAAAAACGGAAATCTTGCCATATGCTACAACATGGATGACCCTTGAGTACATTATGCTAAGTAAAATAAGATTTCACTTACATGTGAAATCTAAAATAGTCCAACTCACAGAAGCGGAGAATAGAATAGTGGTTTCCAGGGATGGAGCGGGTGCGGGGGAATGGGAAGATGTTGCTCAGAGGGTATAAAGTTTCTGTTATGTAACATGATTAAGTTCCAGAGATCCACTGTACACGCTGTATCTATAGTTAGCAATGATGTATTATACACTTAAAAATTTGTTTAGAGGGTAGATCATTTGTTAAGAGTTCTTACCCCCCCCACACACACACACACAAGCTGTAACGGCCCAACCCAGACGCGGCACACAAACTGTGCAACATCAGTACCATGGAATACCACTCCACATGAAAGTAATAAACTATTGATACATATAACAACTTGTATATATCTCCAGAGAATTATGCTGAATAAGAAAAGCCAATCCCACAGTTCACATGCTGTATGATTCCATTCGTGTAGCATTCCTGAAATGACAAAATTACAGATATGGAAGACAGATTAGTGATAGAGTCTGGAGGAGAGTGAGTGTGGCTGTGGCTGTGTCGCCTTGTGGCGACGGAAATGTTCTGTATCGTGACAAGATCAGCGTCAGTACCCTATTGTGATACTGCTAGATGTTGCTCTTGGGGGAAACTAGGTAAAGGATACACAGGTCTCTCTGTGATTTCCGTATTACGTTTTACAACTTAATGTGAATAAATCCACATTTATCTCAAAATACAATATTTAATTTAAAAAAATCATTAAACACCACGTAAGGCTAGCTACTGTTTACAGTTTTGTGGTCGTTCAGACATTCAGCAAATGTTTTCGAACTCAGCTTTGTGGTTTACAGTGGAAAAGGGGCCCAGTTAGGTGGCCTGGTTCCTGCCCCTTGCCTTGTGTGAGCCCTCCTGTCTGCACCACTTAACGCATCTGGGAAGTAGCTTGGCTGTGAAAATTGAGTTCATAAATCATAAAATGCCAAGAACAGGAGCTGGCACATAGGAAAACCCATAATAATAAGGACTAATACTTTTTTCTTATGTCAAAAGACAAAATTACAACAAATTTAGTTCAGAGATCAAATTGGCTTTTGTTTGTGATTCTAGAATCGGTCAGCACCTCATTTTTTTTTTTTTGGCTCTTCCTTTTATTGTTTTTTTTTTTATTTCTGGGTATTATGAGGGTACAAACATTATGGTTACACTTTATGTCTTTGCCTCGCCCAAGCGAGGGTTAGAGGCATGCCCTTCCCCCCTACAATGCTCCCCGTGTCCTTTAGTTGTGGGTTTACCCCCCCATCCCCCTAATCCCTGGAGAGTATTACTGTTATGTGAGCACCCTAGTGTTGATCAGTTAGTACCAATTTGATGGCTAGTACGAGTGGAGCCCATTCTTCCGATCTTGTGGTGCCTCACTTTGGATAATGGGCTTAAGTTTAATCCAGGAAAGTGTAAGAAGTTCTAGATCACTGTCGTTTCTTATGATTAATATTCCATTGTATACATATACCAAATTTTAATGATCCACTCATGGATTGACCGGCACTTGGGTTGTTTCCACATCCTTGCAATAGTGAATTGTGCTGCCATAAACATTCGGGTGCAGATGTCTTTATCATAGAATGTTTTGTGCTCTTTTGGGTAGATGCCTAATAGTGCTATTGCTGGATCGAATGGTATTTCTATTTTTAGCTCTCTGAGGTATCTCCAGATTCTTTTCCACAGAGGTTGCACTAATTTGCAGTCCAACCAGCATTGTAAGAGTGTTCCTGTCTCTCCGCATCCTTGCCAGCATTTGATGTTTTGGGATTTTTTGATAGAGGCCAATCTCACTGGGGTTAGGTGATATCTCATTGTGGTTTTGATTTGCATTTCTCTAATGATTAGAGATGTTGAGCATTTTCTTATATGCTTGCTGGCCATTATTCTGTCTTCTTTTGAAAAGTTTCTGTTCGTTTCCTTTGCCCATTTGTTGGTGGGGTTGTTTGATTTTTTCTTGTTGATTTTTTTGAGTTCTAGATAGATTCTGGTTATCAGCCCTTTATCAGATGTGTAGAGAGCAAATATTTTTCCCATTCTGTGGGCTGTTAGCTCTAATGAGCAATGTTCTGATGAGCTCAGCAGAGGAGTTCGGCTGCACAGGCAGAAAAGGGCTGAAGAAAGCAGGAACAGGGAACACACGTGGACCGGTCGTTTCAAGGCGACCTTCCTTGTGCACGTTAAGCGGAGGGTGTGTCTGCATCCCGCCGGCGAGAACTGGCCTGTTTGGAGGCGGCTGTTCTCTCTCTGCTGGTTTCTGGGAAGGTCAGATGAGCCGCCGCCGGGTAGCTCGGAGCTTCCGCGCGAGAAACTCCGCTCGGTCGGGTCTGCGGGGCCTGCTGCAGGGGTCAGTCCAACCAGTGGCCCTGTGCATTTTTTCACGCTCGCCTGCTTTTCATCTCGGATGCCTTACAGATGTTCCGCAGATAAGCACGATTACCAGGCCCGGCGCCGCCCACATCGGCCCTCAGAATGCCTGAGGGCGGTGAGGGGGCCTCTTCTGCGGCTCATTTCTCCGCCTCTGCTCGCCCCTCCTCCTCCACCTCCCTCCTCCCTCCTGGCCCCACCCCTACTCCTCCTGCTCTTCCTTCCTCCGCACCCCCTTCCTTTCACCCCGTCTTCTCCCCGCTCCTTCGGCTCTCCATTCTCTTCCCTGCCTTCCCGCTCCTCCCTCCCTCGCCCGTGTCCCACCTCCGTTCCTCTCCGTCCCTCCTCCCGTCTCTCCTCCCTCCTCCCCACTCTTCCTCCCCATCCCTCCTCTCTCCTCACCCCTCCTCCGCACCCCTCCTCCGCTTCCTTCCTTCCTCCCCATCCCTCCTCCCCATCCCTCCTTCTTTCCACCCCTCCTTCCTCTCCCTCAGCCCGCCCACTTTCCCCCGCTCCTTTGGGCGGGGTCCTGGGGAGACCGAGGAGCGCTCGGGCGCGCCCGGCTCGGCTCGGCTCGGCTCGGCTCGGCTGGAAGGGCGGGAGGGGAGGTGGGGGCGCGCGGGCTTCTGGGAAGCGTAGTCCAGCGCCTTCCACGCAGGCGCACTGCGGCCGGGCGGGCCTAGCGGGCGCGGTCATTGTCCCGTCGGAGCGGCGCGCGGGTGAGTCCGGCTCCCGGGCGGGGTCAGGGTCCCGCCCACCCTCCACCCGCGGCTCACCCGAGCGTCGCCGGGGAGGCGGCGGACTGGGGGGAGGCCGTGCGGCCCGGGGGCGGGTGCGGGGCTGCCGGAGCGGGCGCGGCCGGGGGAGCGGGGCTTCCCCACGCGGGGAGCGCGGGCCCGGAGCCGGCCTGAGGGCCCGGGGGAAGGACAGTGTGAGGGCGGGACAGGAGTGGAGCCGGGGGAGCTGTCGCTGACCGCGAGGCTGCGATCCCGGGGAGAAGGCGAATGCGCGTGCGTGTGCGTGTGGGAGTGTGTGTGTGTGTGTGTGTGTGTGTGTGTGTGTGTGTGTGTGTGTGTGTG